>JARVGW010218373.1:0-13674 GCA_031762495.1 Anablepsoides rubrolineatus | reverse complement strand
TACAGCGCTTTGGGGTCCGGAAGGACTTGATAAAGCGCTATATAAGTTCAGTCCATTTACCATTTACCATTTACCATACCAATAGAAACATGGCTATTATAGATTTTCACGTGTGTTAGCTATTGATGTCAGGCCTGGTCAAAATTCTTCAACCATCCAAGATGAGTTTATTTCCAAATTGTAACTCAGAAATTCTGACTTCAAAGGAGCACAATATTCGTATTTTGCAGTGGTGGGCAACACTAATCTAAAAGTTAGTTCCACTAGCCCTAAAGCATTAACTCAAATATTTAGGTCCCCTAAATCTAAAGCACTAACCCTAACCTTTAGGGAAACTGTGCTTACCACTAGTATTTTGTCATTCACATTTGACTGCCTATGGTGGGGCAGTGCTCTAAATGAACCCATAGTAACAGGACGTCTCAGGTATCATTTGTTCCATTTTTTTATTGCTTCTTCTCATCAAACATGAACACTTGATGGTGCAATTGATAACTAAATCCTAACAGTTGGCTCCAGTGGCAGGTATGAACACAGAGATATCTAGCTACAATATTGAGGATACAATTTTCACTACAAATAACCAGAATACTGACACTCAACTCTGTTCAGATTTGGTGTTTCAATCTGCCTTTAATGATTAAATTGCGTTCAGAGAGTGCTAGGTGTGGCTAGCCTCATTGAACCTTGAAAGTACTTTAACTCAAACTACCTTCTGAGGCAGTCTGAACCCTTTTCCAAGCTGTAGGACCTCCTACTAAACTGACATGACCCCAAACAAGCAGCATTTATTACTTGGATGTCTGAGTGAAATAAAAATGTCTGGTCAAGTGTCAGCTTATTAAAGAAAGACAGCCAGCTATTGGTGAGAACATCCTGAAGATGACATTTATTTTTAAGCTAAAACTTTCTAAAACTAATCCTTCTTAATAAAAATATTAACATATTTTGATGAAATTTTATACATCTTAGTGGACTGCAGGACAGTGTGGCAATATGCTCTTTTTATGTCTGCTCTGATTGTTTTTGGACTTACTGCAGTTACTATATGCTACAGTCTCAGCAGTATTATGTTGCCTTGACCTAATTAATCACAACACTATCATAATCGCAGTAAAACTGCAACACATTGCAACTCAAATGGCTCACTCAGTTTTTACAGAATGATCAGCAAACCTTTGCTTTGTTGCTGATCTGACAGCACCACTGGGTGACATGGATGCATCTGCATACAGAGAGGATTACTGACAAATGGTTTGGTGCATTTACCTTCCAGGTGTCAATGGTTTTAATAGGAGTCAATCAATCAAATCACTCAAGACAGATGGAAAGTGACAGGTCTGAACAGGGCCTTAGCTATTGGATGTGGAGAAACTATTATAACAAATGCTGAAAGATTACAACAAATACTTGGTAAATGTGTTAGCTTGTTAGCATGACAGGTTTAAATCAGATTAATCCTGATGAACGCTGTGGAGCTTCACTCTCGTACATAAATCCTTGTGCACACCACGTCATCTGCCCCAAATGTCTGCAAGAAAAAAGAATAATTTGCACTTTAGTCATTTGATATTTTCCGGTTTGGTTTTAATTACAGTACAATGTGTAGCAAACTGTGTAGTTTTGCACTTATAAAATTGTTAGAATGAGAAAAATGTATCCATTAGATTGAAAGGTATGCAATTTCAGATACAATTAGGAGATTTATAAATCAAAATATTTTATTGACCCCCAATGGAAATTACAGTTATTACAGCTGCAACCGTTCAGAGCAGAGAAATATGAGAAGAAAGAAAATCACACTGTATTAAGATAAGTATAAACACATATGATAGCTGAAAACAAGCACACATAATCTATGTACAATAAAAATAAATAGAAATATTGACAAAAATGTTTACAGTATGTAAGGACAGATGATGTTTAGTATATTGCGCTTTTGGTAAAGTGTCATGGGTCAAATACAGTAAAATTAAACAAAGTATAAAATAAAGAATAAAAATAAATAAAATTGTACAGATGTATTAATGTAAATGTACAGATGATCTAAGGGTTCACATGTTTAGGGAGGAGTTATAGAGTTTGATGGCCACTGGTAGGAACGACCTCCTGTGGAGCTCAGTGGTGCATTTTGGTGGAACGAGTCTTTCACTGAATGTGTTTGTGACTCATTACTGTGTTGTAGAGAGGATGGTTGTTAAGGTTTTGTTTACTGAATGTACCCAAGAAGAACCAGACACTGATAATGAACAGATGGAGACCGACAACCGATAAAAAAGGTAAGTGATATTTATTTACAGTGCGAGAGCAGGCAGTTGACTGTAAGAAAAAACAATCCTTTAGTTGCTTATTTTTTCCGAGGAGGAAATGTTTGGTTAATGTCAGTGTTGTCTTACAGTTCTTTCGACAAGGAGGCTGGCGCAGAGAGGAGGTTCGAGGAGGCAGTTCCACAGGTAAGTTCCAACTTGATATTTTGGTTCTCCGGGTGAAGGTCTTGTGTTGCAGGTGTGGTTTGCTTGGTGAAAGAGAGGTAGGGCAGAGGACAACCATGAGAACTCTTAATCCAAAAGGTCCAGAGGACTAATCCACAGGTAGGTCTCACAGATTTTCTTCAGTTCTGCACACGGAAAGGAATACAGGTAACAAGGATTGGTTACACAAACCATAGACTTTCAAAGACTGTCTGATTATCTTACACAGTACCAAAAAGACTGAATAATCCAGCGTCGGATGGATCTCTGAGGGCAGCTTAAATACACCTGGAGTTCATCAGAGGAACCACCTGCAGGTGAGTCCATCCAAGCTCCGCTCTGCCAATTAAGACAGCAAACATACACTCACAAAGAAAAACACAGAACAGCAGAAAACAACCTCCACAGAACCTCCCTCTCAAGCATTGCCTCTAGGCAATGACAGATGTTTTTCTGAGTGAGGTCTGTAAAAATCCTGAATGAGAGTAGGGTCTAAAATAAAAGATCTGGGAACCCAACATCTCTCCTCAGGTCCATAGTCTTTCCAGTCTATTAAAAACTGGTGTCCTTGTCCTCTGCGGCAAACATCCAAGATTTGGCGGACGGTGTAAACAGGGTGGTCATCAATGAGTTGGGGAGGGAGAAGGGGATTGGGAGGAGGGTTGAGAGGGCTTTCAACAACAGGTTTGATCTGAGAAACGTGAAATGTGGGGTGGATGCAAAGAGACCTGGGTAGTTGTAGTTGTACAGAAGTGGGATTGATTATTTTGGTTATAGGATATGGTCCGATGAATCTGGGGGCTAATTTCCTGGAGGTGTTTTTAATGGAATGTCGTGTTTGGACAACCATATCTTTTGTCCAATGGAAAAGAGAGGAGCAGGGGTCCTGTGTCTGTCAGCCAGCCTCCTGTTCTGTTCCTTGGTTCTCATTAAAGCCTCCTTGGTTTGTCTCTAAAAACGTCAACACTTCCGTAGATGGTGTTGCACAGATGGAACAGCGATCTCAGACACTTGACTGTCCAGGTGTGGGTAGTGGTTGTAGCAGGCCGAAAGGAGGTTTATAGAGACTCTTGTTTTGAGCACAGACACAACATGCACCAACAAAACTCTTTACGTCTTTATGTCTTTGTACAAGGTGAGCCACCAAAAATGTATTTTTGTCAAATTTAACATTCTATTGACCCCAGGATGACATGAAAATTTAGCAGTGTGAAGCCAAGTTAATACCTTGTTTCTGACTGAGTTTGGAACAGACATGCAGTTAGGAGGACTGGTACCAGGGTCAGGGTCAGTCTGTTGAGCTCTTCTAACCTCCTCTCCAATGTCCCAGGACATGGCCCCTACCACCACCGAGGTAGGAAGGATTTTTTCATCAGACTTTGAATTAACAGCAGTGGAGAACTGTCTGGATAGGGAGTCTGTCTTAGTGTTCTTGGAACTGGGTCTGTAGGTGATAGAAAAGTGAAATCTTGATTAAAAAAGAGACCAGCGAGCCTGTGGGGCGTTGAGTCTTTTGGCTTGCTGCAGGTATGTGAGGTTCTCATGGTCCGTTCAGATGATGAACCCCTTCAACCCCCTCCAGCCAGTGCCTCCACTCTTCCAATGCCATTTTGATGGCCAGGAGTTCTCTGTTGCCCACGTCGTAGCTCCTCTCCGTGGGAGACAGTCGTCGGGGAAAAAAAGCACATGGATGAGTTTTGTTATCATTAGGGGACCTCTGTGACAGGCTGACAGCACAGCTCCGACACCAGAATCAGATACTTCCACAATAAATTGTAAGTTAGGGTCCGGATGGGTAAGAATGGGTGCAGATGTAAAAAGTTCTTTTAGCTTACCAAAAGCATCTTAAGCAGGGGTGGCCCACACAAACTGTTTCACGGATGAATCGTCTGTAGAAATTTGCAAAGCCCAGGAATCGTTGCAGCTCCTTCCTGTTTTTTGGGGTTGGCCAGTCTGCCACAGCCTTCACCTTTTCAGGGTCAGTCCTCACCTTCCCTCTCTCAAAAATCAAGCCCAGAAAAATTATAGAGTTCACACCAAACTCACATTTTTCTGCCTTGACTATAACATATAACATATAACTCATAACATGGATGATATTGACACATCTATATTGGCTCACTGCTCTGGATGAGAATAAAATAATTGAGGGTTATTTAGCATATTATGATTATTCTCTCTCTCTCTTTCTCTCTCTCTCTCTGGTCTTACCGTTCGGACTTTAGCCTACTTTATTTATTTATTTATTTTTGTCGCGGTGCTGTTTAAAAGTGCTTGTGGAACCGTGGACGGCCAGTTTGCTTGAAATCTCCCGGTTATCTTCTCAGCTTTGTCTCCTTCACCTCTCTCCTGGAAGTGTTTACAAGTTCTGCGTTTCTCAAGATCACCAAAAAGGTTAGATGGTTTTATCATTGCTTTTACCATGTTGTTGTAATGCGCTGCACGCTCGTATTCCAAAACAAACGCGTGTCTCTCAAGTTGGACGCTCTACGTTCACACTGGGACAGAGACTAGATGCGCGGTCGAAGAGGGAGGAGCGTCTGGGTCTTTTTCCAGTCTGTCTCAACCGCAGATGAAATAAAGATAAAATAAAGAAAATGGCTTTGTTTTATTAACTTAGACCCATTGACTCCTGCACATATTAATCTGAGTAAATACAGATGTTTGAGTGCATATTCAGTACAGCAGCTCTTCTCATTCACATCTCTACATGTGGTGGAAACCTCAGCTTCTTGGGAATAAACTCATTTGTTTTACAGTTAAATCTCTAGAAAGTATTATTATTCTCCCTGCCTTGCACTTTTAGCTGATGAAAAATCTCATCTTAATGTGTTGGATATCTTTCTGGTCACTGTGACGAGGTATTTGGAATGAGCATTTCCATTTATTAGGGTATAAAACATCAATGCTTATATGTTTATGCAGTTTTAATTCTGGGTAGTAATCTGTCAGGAGGCGCTAAGTGAGCTCACCAGTATAAGCTCATCCCCGTTCAGTTCCCTGGTCCAGTAGGTCTTGGGACCATCACCATCCACTAGAGTCTGCTGACAGCGAATCTTGTTCTCTGACTCCCAGGTGGCCAGGCTCTAAAGGAAAAGAGACCGAAAAAGAGATTTAAATGCTCTTATCATAGAGAAACAATATGCACATCTACAAACAATATCTAACCTGCCATGTGAATTTACAAATATGAGTTTAGTTTACTAAATACATTTATTAACTCAATATCTGTGTTAGTTAGGTTTACTTGAATTTGGTAACTGATTAAACTCTTTTGGGTAATTGTTTGATTAAAAGTGTTTTCTTTTTTTTTTAATAAAATGTAATTGAATTCAGTTTCAATTCAATTTATTTATACAGCATGTTGGAGCTGGTGAATCACTTCTGCTACTGCTGGTGCTACTATGGAGCTGGTGAGACACTATAGTTACTGCTGATGTAAGAAAAACACTTCAATAGATTGCAAAGTGCCACCAAAGAAAAACAAAAACAGTGAATTGGAGGAGGAACTGGATGAAATTTAAAAATCACTGAACCTCATGTCTGGTGAGATAGCAGGAGCACAACAAGAAAAGCTACAAGGAATACTGGAAAAAGTAAAATAACCTGGAGGACATGGTCAAAGAAAAAGATTTAAAAAGTTGAAAAATTGTTTTAAAAAGAAATTGACAATCTTGAACAATATTCAAGGGTAAACAACATAATCATACAAGGACTGGATACAAAACATTGAACAGATGACAAAGCTATATCAACGAATAGGGGAGAGGGAGACAATGCGCCAGTTGAAGAACTAGAAACACTAGAACAACTGTCAATAATTATGGAAATAGGAGATGAAATATAAGTGTTGGAAGCAAATCTGCTTCTGACCTGAAAGTTTAAACAGGACACAAAGCTACGTGCAAAAGGTCACAACCAAGATGCAAAAATGAGATGATTAAAAATTTATGTTTTAGCTTTATGAAAAGTTTTAAAAGTATAATCAACATGTTACAGTAGAAGTGATTGTATAAAAAATAAAAATAACCAAGAAATTATTAAAGAAGAAGTTACAGATCTGTGAAGAAATCTTTGATTGTTTGTTATTGACCAAATACTTATTTTCCATCATAATTTGCAAATAAATTCCTAAAAAAATCAGACAATGTGATTTTCTAGATATTTTTTCACATTTTGTCTCTCATTGTTGAGGTCTAATTATGATGTCAATTACAGGCCTCTCTCATCTTTTTAAGTGGGAGAACTTGCATAATTGGTGACTGACTAAATACTTTTCCCCCCACAATAAATAGGCCCAATAATCAATCTATCTCATCAGCTGCACAGGCTATATATTTAGCAATCAGCAGATGTTTCTCAGAAATCACAAGACCAAAATTTTAACATATTTTCATTGTAAATCTCAGCAGGCAGCAGATTACAGGACTAACTGATGTTTTGAATAAATTTGTTATAAATATACAGATGTTCTGAGTCTTTGAGCTTTCTTCTAAAAATAAAGAGAGAAACTCTCATCCAACTCAAGGTGCCATTGATCCTTCTGCTCAGATGTGACTATTGTACCAAGTAGGCTAATGCAACTGCACAGGGATATTACTTTTTCATGAACTCTTCAGAAACAGTAGCAAAGAGGAGAACCCTGAAAACTCAGCATACTAAACAGATTTGCAACTTTCATTTAATGCATGTTACTGGTTTTTATTTAACATTAAATGAAATGCTTGAATTGGAGCTCTGAAGCAAATGTATTTACTCAGGTGGCTCCATCCACGGTTGCTTTGCTAGTAAGAAAGAATATATAAAATGATAAAACATGTTTGGTCAAATATATGTTTATTTTTAAACTGAAAAGATGTGAGCTGAATGTTTGTGTTTAAAAGGAAGCAAACCTGCTTCTCCACCTAAGCCCCCCGTACCAGAACTTCAACCCTTAAAACTCTTTGTTTTTTTACCATCTGGTTTGACACCCGAAATGATCAAATGTTAAAATTCATTTAAACCTCAATGTTTTTTCCAACTTTTCTAAACTAAATTTGTGAGATAAATCTCAGTTAAACTAATAAAATATTTTTATCACTAAAATTAGATTCAAGATATGAGGAAACAACCAAAATTTTAAGTCCAAATCTCCAAAAATCACAAACAAAAGCAAAAAAAATTGCAACCTTAAAACTTCAGCATAAAAAATATTATGCTGGTTTATGACACTGACATTGTATAAACTTTTACCATTACACAGTGTTCCAGTGCTACAGCTAGATGCTGCTGTACGATTCAGTCTTTTAACATAATATAATCTTTAATCACAATATAATATGGCTCAAAATGAGTTTGATTTTACATATTGAAAGTTAATGCCTTTCACAAAAACAAAAGAATGACCTTGTATCAGTTATTGAGAATAATTAGTTTCCACTTGCAAACAGGTCTTGTTTTAAAATAAAACACTTTCATAAAACTTTATAGAATTTTCATAAAATGTAACACAAACACTACATTAAAATGAGATCTTGTCCAAAATTAATCATAAGATATATTTAACACTTTTTCAGCAGTGAGCATTAAAATGTGTTTTCTAGAATATAAATGATGAAACATTAGTCAGTCGGTTTTTTGTAGAATATTGGATTCAAAGGATCATGATGTCATGAAGCACATTTTTCCTTATATCAGTACTGCTCTACATGAACAGCAAGTGTCAGACATGAGAAAACAAAACTGAAGGAAAATAAAACTCCACATACTGTGGTTTCTACGCAACTGGATTGCAGAACTATTTGTTTTGTTACTATTGGAATGTGGACAAGTGTTGATGAAATAGGAAGAATGATGTGTGAGTTTTGGATTCTGAGCAATTGGAGACAAAAACTGTTTTAAAGGGTTTATTTGTAAACAGGCGTCAGGTAAATTTCTGTACCCTCAGGATGGACCACTCTGGAGCCGATATACAAAACTTGTGAAAAAAGGAAATGTCTACTGATCTTCTGTGGACAAAAAGCTGGGACAGGTGAGTCCACAGGCGATGGTGACCTGAGAGGGGACAAGTCTAGATTAGGGGGGGGAGGCTGGGTCCGATAATCCAGAGGGGAGTCCGAGGTCTGAACCTGGGAGTCAGAGAGCCAATAACAAATCCAAATCACAATCCAGGTAGCAGTGTCCAGAGAGCAGAAACAGAGTCAAAAGCCAAGGATCAGAGTCAACGTAATTACCAGACAAGGAGCAGGCAGGAGACGTGGGTCAGGAACCAGAGATCAGGCATGGATATGGAAAAAACACTGGACATCCACTTGGCAAAACCGTTCAATAATCTGGCAGTGAGAGACTGTGGACATGGAGCTTAAATAAGAGGCAGAACAGGTGAAACAGATGAAGGTGATTACTGTGGCAGTGAAGCAGGGGGCGTGGCATGAACAGAGGAGCTGGAGAACAGGCTGTGGGTGATAAACAGCTGAGAACCAAATGGAGCAGTCAAAACATGACAATATAACCACATTTTAAGGTCTTCTTCTCTATTGAAGGACCACAGAACTAGTGATGTGAGGATCAATACTGTAATATTCATACTACCAATACCAGAACTTTATGGTCCAGAATCGATACTAAAATCAAATTATCAATACTTTGATACTTCCGTCATTTCAGGTAATGTAAATCATAGACAGTGGAAATTATCTAAACACTTGAAATTTTGTCAAAATCCTATGTGGTTGGAAGGAACTACTTTTTCTTCCACTTGGGTAATGCATAAGTGCAGTGGCATGTGCTCAGTCCCTCAGTCTGTAGGTACATGGCAGGTCCTTGTCTGACTGTCTGTAATTACATTCTGTGAAGATGTGTGTTCTGTTGTCTTGTCTTATCTCCCTCATGTGTTCTCTCTGTGCATTACTACTCATCTTCCCTCAGTCTGTCACTCTCTCTGTTAATTCACTCACCTGTCGGTAATTTCTCATTACTTCTCCTCAGCTGTTGTTCATCTTCTCTCCTCTGTTTGTATAAATACTCTTCTCATGTCTTCATTCACTGCTGGTTCATTGTTTGGTTTTTACCCCCTGTTAAGGTCTCCTTGTTGTTCCCCTGTGCCTTTGAGTTCCTTTTGTTTTTGCTGCCACGTCAGCTTTCATTTTAATTTGTCAAATATTTTATTTTTGAAAACTCCTCTCATCTGTCTGAACCTGGGTTCATTCCTGCGCCTCATCTTAACACATTCTAGATGAGGGGTTCCCAGTTTGTCCACGCTTTGGTCCCCCAAACAGCTTTATCTTTTGGTTGAGAACCCTCTTACAAACCTACAATAAATACTATAAAATATGTGAAGGAAACATCAACCTTTAGAATTTTTTTTCCTCTTTTATTCACTATTCAAAAATTATTACATTTAGCATAAGAATATTAAATTATTTTAAACAAATAGGGTTAGAAAGACTTTTAAATAAAGAAATAAATGACTCTGTCTTGTATTAAAGCGATTATTTGAAAGATGCTACTTTCAGATACTAAAGTATCAGTATCGGATCATTATCGCCAATACCAGCCTGAGTTTACTCAGTATCAATCAGAAAGAAATTTGGCAGTATCAAACATCACTACACAGAACAGGATTTTAGTTGAAACTAGGAATATTTGCTGCTAAGCTCAGAACCACTCTTTACATGTCAAATAGGAACCAGTTTTGGACTGGTTTCTACTGGAAGAGTATAAAAGATGCTTCACAGGGTATGTCCTCAGACTCCACTTGTATGGCTGTATGCATGTTGACTCTCATTTTATTGCAATACAATTACTCAGAGGCCATTGTAGTGAACTTTTTTGATCACCTATTTCTGCATTTTGTTTAACAGAGATGGATGAGTTATTTTTTCATTACAAAACTGCTAAAATAATTAATTGCAGCAGAAGAGTTTTTCACTCTGTTACGACCCAGTGGCCCAAAGGGAAGCAACATAAATGGGACACCAGACATGAGGTGGAGTTTAACTAAAAAAGGTTTATTAAAACTAGAGGGCTAGTTGTGAGGAGACACCAGCAAAACTGCACCCATGCAGCAGAGGGAGGAGAGAGCAAGTCTGCTCCTCAGGAGGATGTGGCCTACTTAAATAGGCTGTTCACACCTGCAGATGGTTAATGATTACAGGTGAGCATCTACCTGGAAAGAGAGATACTTAGACCCACCCTTAAAATGATTGCTCTACGCAATCAAAAACAAAATCCTAAAAATTGTACTTCGTCCTTCTAAATACAATGTTGCAAAAACATGTCTCTCTGGAAGTTTCATCACAGCTGCTGGTTGGAGCCTGAAAACAGCACCTGAAACATCACAATATTTAACACAAGAATGTGTGCAAAATTTTCTTAATGGGGTAAAACTGTTAATATCAGTAACACAGTGAATGTTCTGATCAATCTTGCAACAATACAGTCACAGACCCCACATCATTAGCAACTAGAGTTAGTCTGAAGGATGTGCCAAAAGAAACAAGTTGTTAAAGGTGCTAAGTTTAAAAACATCTCTTCAGTTCACACAAGAGGAACCTTTGTGTCCAGCACCTTAAAGAGCTGATTGATGTCAAAGTTACAGGCTTCTAGACCCACCATTTAGAGAAACCTTTGAATTCTCAGCTGAATGATTGAGCACCTATGGTCTTATTTCTTCTCAGAATCCCCTAAAAACATGTACAGTAGGTTGCCTTCAGGCCCAGGCCTCCCTTGAAAAAGAGATCTGAGATCTCAACGGGACTTGCCTGATTAAATAACGGTAAATAAAAAGAATCAGTTTTATTGCCATTGTCAGTGAATGCACACAGACTAGGAACTTGATCACCTCGTTCAAGAGAAAGACATACATAACAAACATGGGGGAACAAGGTAAACAGGTCATTCACAATGGGGTTGCACTACCTTTTGCAGCATGGAAATACACAATAGGACAGGTGAGTTAAAAAAATTGCTTTGATCTTACATTTGCATCAGAAACATAAAATCATGTGCACAAAAAAACACTCGCTTAAAAGAGCAGGACAGCTGGGATGGGGAGGGGGCTTGGGAAAAACACATTGGACTGGGGAGAGGGTTCAGTGGAGCCGGTGACATTTCAGGTTTGTTCTCATTGCTGGAACTCATCCAAAGCCCAGAGTCCACAGACCAGATCTAATACGTCACATGCTCAGTTCACAGAGTTCAGAAGTTCCCCTTCCTCCTCATGACCTTCAGACGGCTCTCACACGGATGACAGGGGAGTGTGTGTGTGTGGGGGGTGTGGGGGGACGAGCCCATTGTTGACGTATCCCCTCCGGGAAAATTTTGATAAGCATGCTGATCAAGGACAAGCAGCTGGGGTTCCAAAAAGGTAAACACAATAGTTTGGGACAAGCAGCTTGAATTTCTAGCTGCTTTTCAGTCTCACTGAAATCTCTGAAGATGGCGAAAAAAATCCAAATGTTCCGATTTCCATGTCTTCTCACCTCTCACCGTCTGAAACTTCACCCAGGTGTAATCCTGACATCCTGGAGGCACGCTCCTGGTCAGCGATTCTCATCAGAATCCCATCCAGTTTGCGATCCATATCCCCCAGAATTTGAGTCTGTGCGTTACCAGATCGAGAGTTTCCGTCCAGCTTCTCTGACAGTCTCTCACAGGCCCAGACTGCTGTCAGGATCATTTTCAGTTTCCGATAAACCAGAACTCCTCCACAGCCGATCAGCAGTAATCCAGTCATCATAAATCCAAATATGTAAAAATCTTCCACGTTTTCAATGGAAAGCAGAGCTAAACAGATCAGGTTCCCATGAACCGCTGATTCGCCCAGCTGTGACCATTCCACTGGGACAGCTGTGTTCCCCTCGCTCCAATCTTAAAGTGGAAAAAATAGTGTCAATTGCATTCAGAGACCACTCTACTTTAGAGTCTCGTAAGATCTCAAAGAGATGAAGACATAGTTTCCAACTGACACCTACATCACTGAACTTTCATGAGAGAGTGACAGTGGTAGTTTATCATGGGGTAAAGGGTGTAAAAACAGGGCACATACGTCTCTTAGGCAAATATGCTATTATTTCCTGAGAATTAGAATGCATGAAGGTGAACTGACTTTACACCTCTGCATCGTGTGTCAACTAACAAGAAAGCCAAGCTATCTGAAACTGCAAGGATTTGCACTGACGCCTGGGTTAAGGATTCAAATCCTCACACTAACTCAAACCCCAAAAATCCATAGTCTAAATTAACCCTTTATGTCCTCTGGCAGACTACAGCTACATCTGTGAGTTAGCAAACTCACCAAAACAAACAAACAAAACAGAAATGGTGCGGACACAGACAAGTTGGGTCCCTGAACCTAATTAATAACTCACTGGAGATCCTGTGGAGTCAGGTCCCTGCTGTGGGTTAATAACCCACCAGAAATGCTTTTGACTCATGTGAGTCATAGCCATTAACATGTAAAGTTATTTACATTTATATTTACATTTATGGTTAAGTTTTCTTCTTGTTAAAAAAAGAGTGATGGTTAAAAAATGTGCTGCTCTGAAGTGATTCAACACAATCTGCTGGCTTCCTTAGATTGTTTTTTTGTACATGTGCCCTGAGACGGCATTTGTTGTGACTTGGTGCTATATAAATAAACTGAATTGAATTGAGTATAATTATTTCATTTGCACGTTTTAGGTATTTATTCCATAATCTGCAAGATGTTTTGTGTTTATTGGTCTGTGAAATTGTCTTAAAGATCAATTTTTTTGTTTTTCAATTAAACTCATGGATGGTATTATATGGAGTTGAAGGAAATTTTGTGACTGAGTAATTGATCATTGCAGCCATATGGTGTAAACATTCCTTCTCTAGAGAGAAGGAGTGTTTTTATTTTCTGATAAGGCTCAAGGCCTTTTCACTCTGAGGCCTGCTGGCTGCTACTGCTTTTGGCCTGATTGTAGTCACTAGCTGTGTTTCCATTGCAAATGTGCAAAACTTTGCCGATATTTTGTTAATGTAGAAAAAACACAGTTTCGAAATTGCAGTGTTTCCATTAGGTAAGAAATACTGTTAAAGTCACGCGTGAATACGCCTGTTCTCACGATAATCATGCATGTTGCTACCATGACACTAGCGCTCATCATCAACCATCAGAGGAAACGTCGGCGTCTTATCGAGGCTTTCGAGAGACAAGCCCCTTATATTTGGGAGCGGATACGTATGTGGTGTTTTGGGG
>JARVGW010218242.1:0-13704 GCA_031762495.1 Anablepsoides rubrolineatus | reverse complement strand
TATATATATGCACAACAATGGATGAGATACCCAAAAGTGTTTAAAATGTAAACAGCTGTAATTGATTATACCAAGTTTTATTTATAGAACCGTAACTTTCTAAATTTATTTTGGAACCAGCAGTCTCACCTACTTCCCCACACACAATCATAGTGTTATACAAATCTTTTTAAAATATGAACTAATTAATTACAGTTAAACTTGTTAGTTAAATGAATAACAGAACATACAGCCAGCACCTGAAAAAAATATTCTGAGGTGTATTTCTTTTATTTGCTCAAGTCCTGTTTGTTCACCTGGATGGGCAGAACTTTAAACCTGTGCTGGGATTATCATGTCAGGTCACTGTAATGGTTTCCACTTCTGGTAGATCAACCAGTGACTTAACAGATTCTGTGTAAATGGATTGTATTTTAACAGGTTTTAATTTGTGACACTATTTCATCATGACTCCCCCCCTGTAATTCTTGTATTATTTAAAATGGAATAAAAAGCTATTGAATTAAGTATTTCAGGTAGGGGTATTCCCATACCTGTTTTTCTCAAACCAAGTACAAGTACTTCAGTTTAGGTACTTGTTGATACCAAGTGCTTACGAAATTTGAACTTAAACATTAGACAACGACTTTAAAAACCCATTCTTTTTATTTAGAACAAGATGGCTTTCATTGGTAGCAAATATACACCGTGAGATACATTGTTGAAAAAAACCCAAAAACAAACAAACAAACAAAAAAAAATAAGATGTTATTACAATTTATATACATTTCATACATGGAACTGGCAAACCTTTCACTTTAAATGTGAAGTGTGACAGATTCAATGAAATATACCAGTATTGGTATTGTTCCAGAGTATTGAGGCATTTTATATGAGTACTTGTAAAAATGCTTGTATTGGGTCCACTAATTTTAGTTCTTGCACAAAAACATAATAGCAAACAAACAAACAAAAAGGTTTCAAAGAACAAATTTCTTTAAAGCTTTTTGGTTTATTTTTTATTAGGTTTGAAATGAATTTCCATAATGTATTTTTAACTTAGACAAACTCAGTGATGATTTGCTTGCTCTGAAAATGAATATTTCAAGGTGTTTTTGCTAGTCTACTTTCTTTTAATTTGTATGGGCGAGGCCCTGCGTGTGATTCACTGTAAATGTTTAACTTATGCAATTAGAGCAGCAGCAGTTTTCTGGCACATACAGTAGGATTGAAGAGTACACAGTCCTCTGGATAGCACTTGTTAGATTTATGAGCTGCAGTACTAAAGCCCTGAAGTTGGCACTTTGCTGTTGTTTTTTTTAGCCTGGCATGGCATATATTGCCTAAAATACTAACGGATAAGTTAATAATAATTACCATAACCTCTTTACAAATGTGTGCTTGATAACTGAGATTTAATGTTCATTAAGGCTTAAGGAAACCATGACTAAAGAAAAACAAAGCAGCAACCTCTGACTCCAATAAGGAAATAAAACAAAAATATTTTATGATACTTCCTCATTAGCTTTCTTTTCAAACATATTGTAGTGTTTACTTCTTTTATAATCAGTTTTATTTTCCCTTTTTCTTTTTCTTCCATAGCAACACATCTGCTGTTGAAGGCATTAGAGGATTGGAGAAAATATAGTTGTTTTTTTTTAGCTTGTTTGCCAATTTTACCAATAGAGACATAGTATTTCCCTTTTTTTTTTTTTTTTACCTTTGATCAAAATTGGACTGGAAGCAGAAAAAGACTGAAAGGAAAACTCTTTGTAAAAGTCAGAAAAACATAGAAATAGACATAATTGTATATTTGCCATACTTTTTTTGGAGGAAGTACATTTCCATACTACCTAGTTAGTGCAAACTTTTATATTTTAGGACATGTTAAATAAAATTCTATAAGTTTTAGCAGGTTAGAATTGTCATGCTTGCATGTTGATGTTGTATTTAGATGAAATCTTTTTCTTCCAGCTTCAGCTCAGCCGTAATTTTAGAAGGGCAGGCTTTCATAATCTCAATGCATTAATGACTGTAACGGATGTTTTTCAAAAAATAAATCATCATCTTTTTGTGATTTTCAGATATGGGACCACACACCGGATGGACTATTCTGCTTCTTGTCTGCTCAGTCCAAGGTATGAGTTTAGTACAGGTGACAGTAATTTTCCCCATAATTTTGTGTTTTTACATTACTAATTAATGTTGAAATCATTTGTTTAAGCATTCAACTATGCCCCTGAAGTCAAAGATGAAGTACATGAGCTGTGTGAAGAACTTAAAATAGGTATAAATGTCTCTCTAAAGTATTGAAAATTGTTTGCTATTGAACAATTTTATATTCATTGTTGTCGTTGTTTGTATAGGTGATCATGCATTTGACATCTCAGCATCAGACCCTGAAGGTGACCCATTGACCTATAGATTGTCTGGACCTCAGGCTTCAGTCTTTGCGGTTAATCCTACCACTGGCAGAGTAACACTGAATAGTGCCCTTGATAGAGAGGTATGATGTGTTAGAGAAACAGAAAATTTACATGAGAAAAATAAAAACCTTCTTTTAATTAAACATTTATTACACATTACTTAAACAACTTCATCTATTCTAGACTGAAGATGTTCTGACGGTTCTGGCTTCTGCCAGTGATGGTCCAAGTGTAGTATGTTATATTTATATTATAGCTTGTATATGTATATATAATGTTTTACTCACTATTAATAATGACAATCATGTATTTCAGGATTATGGGACAATAACTATACTAGTGTTAGATTCCAATGACAACCGTCCTGTATTTACGGGGTCTTCTTATGACACGTCAGTGCCAGAGGTAAAGAAAAAATGTTGAAACAATAATTATGATTTTCTTGTCTTTCAACATTCATGGAATCATAGCCTATTATCCTATCATCTCTAACCTGCTTTGAGTCTTTTTTTCTCTGTTTACTTATTCATGAATCTGTGGAAAAATCTATTTTTTTGGGGTTTATTCTCTGGCTTATTTTGCCAACAGAATGCCCCTATAGGACATATTCTGACCACAGTGCTTGCCACGGATTTAGACACTGGAAGTGCTGGTGCAGTTAAATACAGCATTGATGAGGTAAGTTGTAAAGCTTGTCTTTAATATAATTATCTGCTGATGTTGAATGAACTGCAGAGTTTCATTGGGACATGTTTTCCAGGTATCACCAGCTCAAGGAGCTAATCTGTTTGAGATTGGTCAGTTTGATGGTAAACTGACACTAAAAGGAAGTCTGGATTATGCCTCACTGGGCCCCTTTTATCGACTTAAGATTAAAGCAAGTGTAAGTACAATGTTTCAAATTGTGACGTGTGTTGCTGTTTCTTATACTGGAAATTGAAATGTAAAAGGTCACTCCACTTAGAGGCTGATTTATCAAGATCCTGAATAACTAGCACTAAATTTCTGGATAAACAAAAAAAAAATGCTGTGCTGTTAGTGGGCATGTGCAAATGACAACAAAAGTGGTGCAGACCGCCCTATTGAATGAAGAATTTTGTGTGTGGTACTGGCTGTCACCACTGAGGCGAATGATCCAGATGTGAGAACAGGCAGAGTTGCAAGGAGTTTTTCCATAAGACAGGGTTCGGCAACACAAGGCTCTAAGATTTTGTTAGTTTATTTTTTTATTGCACAGCTATCTTGAATTTCAATGTGATACTAATAAAAATAAATATATAATTTGTCAAACAAAATATGTGTCCCAGCTTACATTTAGATCTCTCGCTGCATATGTCTAGCAGAGACGTGCTGAAGGTTCTGTATCATGTCAAACCGTCTTGGAAAGCAAAGATCTCAGCTACCCCAAACAGGAGGATCTAGTGCAGGGATGGACAACTGAGGACCCACAAGCAATAGCTCTTAAATTACCACCTCATGTTTTCTCTACTAGTGAGGAGGAGATGTTTAGTAGGGATGGGAAGACTCTTGTGGAACGGCTCCCATAGAGCTCATAGTGTTGATTTACTTGGCAAATATGAATGCTTTGTGCATTGATAAACCCTTTCCGATTTCTTATTTCTATATGAGAAGCCTCATGATTGCCCACTTTATTGTATTTGTTCTATTACAAGAGCAGGCATTCCTACTTTTATTGGATATTATAGTTAACCTTAACAGATCAAATATGCTGGGACCTTGAGGAGACGGACAGATGCTCCAACTGATTGTCACGTCTGTCCCCCTCTCTGTTTTCATATAATTGTTAGATCCTGGGCAATTCAGGTCATAAAGGGCCGCTATCATGTAGAGAAACAAGTGAAACATGCAGAATAATGGCCCATGTTCCATATCCTCACATGTGATTGGTCACAAGGACAGCAAAAGGAAAAAAATATATTTGGGGAGCCAGCTCTGTTGATAGCAGTTGGCTCTTCTGATGAGCTACTGTATATAATTAAAATTGACTTTGAAATTTAACTTTTCTTAAAGCAAACATGTAACTAAATATTTTTATTTCATTATAAACCATGTGTTGTTGTTTTTTTACCAACATTTATTAGCCTATTTTTAAAATACTAATCAATTTTAAATTTTAGCAACAAAATCATAACGACGGTGTTCTTCTACAGGACAACGGCGGCGGCCAGTGTGGTTCTGGCCTACCCCTGTCAAACTTTGTGTTCTCCCTCATCACGGTCGAAGACGTTCCTGACCTTGACCCAGTTTTTTTAAATATTCCTCCTGCATTGAAAGTTGAAGAAAATTCACCCGTAGTGAGTGTTGGTTTATTTATTATCTTTTAAAAAATGTTCTTGTAATGGTTGGCTATTCATCATGTTGACAAGCTTACTGAAGCAGACCTGTTGTAATACAGTCAGCTTAGTCGGATTTGTTGGTATAGATTCTTCACCTTCCAGTTCATGGCATTTAGTTGAATAAAATGTTTCACCTCTCATCTTCTCAGTCTCTATAGCTTTGACTTTAGTGCATTATTTTATATAATGATGTTACTTGTTTGAAAGTTTGAATGGCCGTGAAAGGGTTTGAGAGGAAGAGCTATAGGTAGCATTGTACAGTAGGTGATGGATGATAACACCCTGTCTACTAAATTTTTTTTACTTCTCTCTTTTCTCAACACATTTTTCCCCATCTCTAGAGTGTGAAGATTGTGTTCAAAAGTGTGTTTTTTTAAGTTAGCAGACTTATTTTTGCTCAGCATTAAACGTGACACACATGAAACATTAAATTAGATCTGTCACAAGACGACGTACAATAAACCAATAGTAAAACAGAAATAAACAACAATTAAGAGCATTAAAATACAAAGACAACATCAATGATGTCAACAGGAATAGTTGTAGTCTTGACCTGACATGTTTCAATCTGAAAGAATTTTACCAACAAATAATAAACCTGGAACCACTGACCATACAATACCACACCATACTGTATCGTACTGTACCATATCATCACAGAGCCAAATTGCGGTTCAGTACAATAAATGACAAAACTAGAGGTTTTAAAAATCTGTTTCCCTCTTTTTGTCAGGACCTTGTTGTGTATACAGTGATCGCAATCGACCAGGACAAAGGAATAAATGACGCTATAATCTATTCTATTGAAGGTAAGCTGAAATAAACTAAAAAAAACTTCTTATTTTACTGGTGTGAGTAAAAATAAACAAATGAATGAATAAATAAAGTAGTTATTTAATTATAATTATAATTTTTTTTACAGATTCCGAACCACCTAACTTATTTAAAATCTCACCCAATGATGGCGTCATATCTGTATCATCAAATATTGACAGAGAAGTTACTGGTGACATTGTAACCCTCACTCTGAAGGTAAATAAAGAGGAAAGATTATGATAATTTCCAGTCTTTCACTTGAGAAGCATGAAGCAGTCCAGATCAATTATGACCAGAGTCAAGAAATCGCTCTCACTGAGTGAATATGCAGACATTTGAACAACTATTTAGAAAGTATAAATAGCTTATCTGACTTCAATAAGTAGATAATATTGTTTTGAGAAGGAGGAGAGTGTCCTACATACAGTACTTGCATATTTAGGATTTTTTTGTTTTTCATTCTTGCATTTTTATAGGATAAGATAAGATCTTTATTGTCAATGAAATTAAGTTTCAGAACACCCATTCAGAAGAAGACAGAAAAGTTATGAAATTTGAGACCAAATGACATTTAATGTATTTTTTGTGTTTGGTAAATGTTAAAACAGAGTAATTTGAAAAGCTTTATTTAATTTTTTTTTGCCAATTGTGGAGCATTCATACATAGTTTAGTAGTAGTAGTAATCACAATAATAATAATAATAATAATAATAATAATAATAATAATAATAATAATAAAGTTGTTTGGTGTAATGTTCAATAAGGCTTGATTTTCTTCATACAAAACAAAAACACACACATGCTCTAATATTTGATTATCCACACAGTATTTGTGTAATGTTGAAGAATTTAGAGGTAGGGCTTTATTATTCCATCCAGTTTGTACAATTCATCTGTACCACAGCATGTAAACATAGGTTGTCTAAAACCTTTTAAAAGTGGGGGCCACCATTAAGAACATCTAAAAGTTGCTATAGGGAAAAAAAGGAAAAAAATGCTCTAAAAATAAATGCAATCAAATTAATATATTAAATTATTAACAAATCGGTTTTGGTCTGAAAGCCCCACTTTGACCCCTCTAAACCCCTCAATAAACATCTTGTCATTGTGGCCGAATAGTTACATTTTAATAAAATAATAAATAACAAAATAAAAAAAGTCTAAAAAATAAAAATATAAAAATAAATAAATTACAAAAGTCAAGTCTAAAGGTGTCGGTTTGGATGTATAGGTTTATATTTTGGAGGACAGTGACACTGATGTTCCAGTAATTTGCAGTTCATTGCAAGTTTGAGCATTAATGACCAATTTTCTTTCCTTTTAGAAGAACAGATGAGTACTAGTTAGTCCAATAAGTGCAAACAAATTATTTTTAGGCTAGCAAAGAAATACCAGCTGCAGTCATTCATGAACTTTTCATTTTGCATTACCTTGACCATAAAAATTCTCTGTTTTGCTTTATTTTAGGCCACTGAAGCAAATCTGGACATTAACGGGCTTCAAGCAAGTACAACAGAAAAAATGCAGATCACTATTTCTGATGTCAATGACAACCCGCCGGAGTTTTATGATTGTAGCGTCTCCTGTGTGAAAAAAAACGAGTTCACAGATGAGGTCTTAGAACACTTCAGTGGATCTATTTCCCTCAATATGACTGTCAAAGATCCTGACAAGGTGAGAAATAATCACAAGTGAAACACGTATAATTATTATTTCCCAAGTGACATTAATGAGCTCTTCCTTCATTTTACAGTTTGTCAACACTAAACTAACGCTGGAAGGAGAGGACAAGGAAATATTTTCTGTATATCCCTCAGTCACAACATCAGACAGCCTTGTTCAGCTTCGTGTTATACAGCCTGCATATCTGGATTTTGAAGAAAAACAGCAAATGGTTCTTCAGGTAAAAAAAAAAGAAAGAAAGAAAGAAATATGGGTAGTAAAAAAGTAAGGAAAGTTTTTCTTTTGTAGATTTTTCTTTGTTTCTTTGTTTGCTTCTTGGCAAAAAATCTTTTACCAGACATCTGATTGGCAGCACCTAGAACCTCCAAACAAGTATAGCAACAGCATATCAGAGAAGATTTTGCAAATTCTTCATGTAAACAACCCACATACCCATTTCTACTGCTCATCCCACAAATGCATGTTCCTTACAAATGTGGCGCCCTTTGAAAGGGAAATTAGGCTTTCCAGCGTTACAAGATTTATTTCCAAGAAGTGTTGTTTTAGGAAATAATCTACCAAACACTAATTTCTTAACTTTTCAGACTAAGTTTAGATCACTTCATTGTGATGTGACTTGAAAACTTAAGTTACTACTTTATGTGACCTATGTGGTGTTGCAGATCATTGCTGAGGATGTAGACAAACCCAGCTTCCGCACCACTGCTACAGTCACTATAAACATAAAGGATGACAATGACAACAGCCCCACCTTTCCAGAAGCCACATACGAACTGGAGGTGCCTGAACACTCTCCTGACAGGACAACTCTGGCCACTATTACTGTAAGATTATTACTATCTCAAAGGTCAATCATACATATCATATATAATACATATATACTATATACTATAGAATGCAGTTTTGAAAAGTTTTCACATTCTTTTTAAATTTCAGGCAGAAGATCCTGACACAATGGATCAAGGCAAACTGACCTACAAACTTCTTCCAGACAGCATGTATGTTTACACCTGATCATCACTGCAGTATTTCAGTTTATCTGAATGCATGGGGCTACTGTCTGTCTTCCAGTTGATCCCTGTAAACTATTTGATGTGTTTCAGATTGAAATTCTTTGATGTCGACCTGATCTCTGGCACAGTCTTTGTGAAAAACGGGTCTCTGTTGGATCGTGAGAGCAGATCTCTGTATACAGCCACTTTGCAGGCCAGAGACACAGGAAACAAACCCGGCTCCACAGTACTGGAGATCACGTTGACTGACATCAATGACCAGGCTCCAGTCATCAACAGAGAATCTTACCTGGAGAATACTTTAGAGGGCAAGGAGTATGAATACAGGATTGAGGTAAACATTAATCATTCCCTAACCACTTTCATTTAAGTTTCAATTCACGCATCATTTAATTATGCCATGTGCAAGTTAAATTCATTATATATTTATACTCCAAAAAAAAAATCAAGATTTATTTGTTTATTGCACTTGGACCTTATATCACCATCTTTGTTTAGTGTAAAGTATCATGGACCAGTTTTGGGGCATGCCAATGTGTGACCAAGTGTGAAAATGGGTCATAGACATCGCTCTGTTGTGTTTATGTGCAGCAATGACTGCAGATACATGGATAAATGTTAGAATATATGAAATAATTAAAACTTCACATTGCTGCATCGAGGTCCAGTGTTAGTGTGACAGCATATTTATTTCTAAATATGTTGATGTGGTTTACAGTGATCTTGACTGTGTTTTAATTTTGCTGCCCACAGACACTTAATATTACAAAAAAGATGGTTATGGGCTCTCTTAAAACTTGACCACATCTATAGAATTGTATACAGTTTAGTAACGATAACATACAGCATGCAGACGACTACAGACCACAGTAACTTAGCACCAATAAAAAAATGCACATTCTTTAACCAATTAATATTTATGCCAAATATTTTGTGCAGCCAAGAAAGTTGTTTATTCAACATTTAATGAATAATAGGTTGGCCTGCCTCAAGATTATATGTTATCTAAATGTTTATCACTCAGCCACATTGGTCATATTGTTGTTAATATGATCACTATATACAAAAATATGCTCTGGCAATATATTTAATATTATGAGATACTAATAATATATTACAAGTTATTCATATCATATGTTATAGTGAAAATTATTGTGCAACAGTATAACTCAGTATAACAATCCCAACATTTGTGCAACATAACAGTTCTGGAGATGTTTGTCCTTTTTCTGATTAGAAGTTGATACGTCACAAATCAAAAGAAGCTCTTTAGGCTGTGTTATTGTCTATCATTGACTTCACAGTTGGTTGCCCCCAAACAATCCCACAAACTACTGCACACCGTATCCAGTAGCCCGCACTAAATGCTCCATTGCTTTATGTCGTCTTTCAGTTTTCAATACTACAATTGAAATATTACTAAATTCCCACTTAGCAATTTTTAAACTCATCTGTAATATTTGAGCAAGCTGATTCAAAATAGTTTATTTGTCCAATGTTACAATCTCTACGACATTTTGAAAAGCCCTCTCAAATGAAGAGACTACTGTGCTAATATTATTACACAAAAGGGTTTTGATGCTGGTTCTTAGTTTCTGCTGATGTTTTCTGATTTGGACAGGCTACAGATAGAGATGACCCTGATACAGTAAACAGCCAGATCCTGTACAGTATAGAACCAAGCAAGTTCAGCAACAGCTTCACTATGGATGAAAACACCGGATGGCTGAGAAGCAAAGGTGAACTAGACCGGGAGGAACTGGATCCAGAACTCGATGGCAAAATTGAACTCAGGGTAACGGCCACTGATAAAGGAGTTCCTGCACTTTCCAGCACCGTCCCTTTTGTCCTCACTGTGGGGGTAGGTCTTGTAGCAAAGTCTGTGTACTAGTCTTACAACTGATGGAAGCACTCCTTGCTGATCTTTTCCTCTCATACACCTCAGGATATCAACGATAACTTTCCAAAATTTGAAGCAGCTTCTTACTCTTTTTCTGTTAAGGAAGGAGAAAAAGGCAAGTAGTTTATATAACAAAACCTTTAATTGTTCAGGACTTTGTGTCAGAGTTTATAATATACTGATTTTTCTTCTTTTTTTTTCTGATCAGGTGCATTTGTAGGTTCTGTTCATGCTGTGGATCTGGATCAAACAAACGCCTTCAATCGCATTTCTTTCAACATCATTAGTGGAGCCTTTGGCAGTTTTGGCGTTAGAGCCAGTGAATCTGACACAGGCACAGGCTATATTGGGAGGATCTCCGTTGACCAGGACATTGAGCTGGACTTTGAGTCAGAACACAAAATGTTTGAATTGCAAGTGGAGGCTACAGATCCAGACAGATACAAGGATACTGCGACGGTGACAGTGACTGTATTGGACGTGAACGATGAGAGGCCAGAGTTCTTGCCGATGGACCCTGTGAACGTAAAAGAGAACACTACCATCAATGAGCCTATCGGAAAGTTCAAAGCACATGACAAAGACACCAACCATTCCCTGACCTACGAGCAGGAATCTGTCAATTGCAGGTGTAATGACACCATGAGATCCTGCGAATGGTTTATCCTTGACCCAAATGGAGACATTCGAGTCAACCCAAAAGAGAGAGTGGATTATGAAGAGTGTGACCAAGCGGTGGTTGAGGCTCAGGTGGTGGACAAATACACAGAGAAGGGAGAGAACAACAGCGTTAAAACAGGTCAGGACTTAGTTTGTTTGTAAAGAACAGGAAAGCACTGAACTAAGACAGTAAATACAAATTAAGACAGCTCACACACAAGCTGTTCTACTTTTTTTTTCAGGGCAAATGGTGGTGAACATTGAAGACATCAATGACAACATTCCAGAGTTTTTTCATTCAGACGCTGTAAATGGTGAGTATTTCGTATACCTACCCTTTTTTTTACAAGCAGAACAGAGATCTACTTCGTACAGTGTTTGCACAAAGACCACAGTTATCACTCCACCATGATGTCATGTGGTTCTCAAATGTTGGCAGAAACAATGTGAACCAGATAGAGTTGAATAAATTTCATAATAAGAACAAAATTAAGCAAGAGACAAAACATTCCTTTGATATTTTGTTTTAGAAACTCAGACTTGGCTCTTTGAGAGGATATGGATCTTGACAATTAGTTTGTTTCATAGAGTCATTCAATTTGTTCAATTTTGAACAAGTTACATCATCATGTAGGGTTGGGATATACGTCATCGCATCACGTGGGGAGAGCCCATAGTTTCTTTAAGCGGAACCCCTCTCCTTCTTTCCTGCTTAGCAAACGTCACATCTCTACATATCTCTAGCAGAGAACATTTAGCTAAAGACAGTTTGTTTTATAGATAATTATCACCGACGTAAAATT
Organism: Anablepsoides rubrolineatus; assembly: GCA_031762495.1. Taxonomy (NCBI): domain Eukaryota; kingdom Metazoa; phylum Chordata; class Actinopteri; order Cyprinodontiformes; family Rivulidae; genus Anablepsoides; species Anablepsoides rubrolineatus. Next base: position 2,067 of record JARVGW010218242.1, on the reverse strand, counting down.
TTTTTTGGCTGACATCATCTTTGTAGATTAGAGTTTAGCTTGTAGCATGAAATCACTGAAACAGAAAAGCAAGCAACAAACAAAACTGTTAACACAAATTCAACACCAAATTTTTGTTCTTTTTTTATTTAGTTGTGGTGGCTGAAGGTTCAAATAAAGGGACCTCGGTGGCAAAAGTCACAGTGAGTATGACAGAAAAAACAACTGACTGCAGACATGATGCAACATTTCCTATCAATGGACTGAAAATATGTCAGATTCCCGCTAAAATTTCTCTTTCTGTTAACAGGCTTCAGATAGGGACTCTGGAAAACACAGTGAGATAGTGTTTAAAGTACAAAAAGTCCAGTTTGAACACACCAATAATCGAACAGAAACCCTCAAGCTCAAGTTTGATGTTGTCACTTCACAACAAGGTGCCAATTATGTTGGACTTATTCAGTAAGTAATTACGTTTTACAGCCAAAAAATTTAGTCTTAAAATTTGAGGTTTTATGCATTATAATTACAATGTAAAGCTAATTTTCATGTAATATGTGTATTGCTTCACAATTGATATTTTTCACTTCCCACAGATCTTCAGAAGGCCTTGATATAAACCTGAAAGGAAAGTATTTGGTAACAGTGACAGCAACTGATACTGGAGGCCTTGAGTCCTCCATTGTAGTGGAGGTGAAGCACTAGTTGATTTTTTATTAAAAAAGCAGACATGCACAGATAGATGTTTAAAAAGTGCAGCTTATGTTAATTGCTTATGTGCTTTTCGTTGTTGCAGATATTCACAGTTGATGACTCCTACAAAGTTATACTTGAGTTTGAACGATCAGAAACCGAGGTTCAAGGAAACAAAGAACAGATCGAAAAGTGATTTTCTTTGTCAAAAAAACATTGTTTAAGTTTGATTACTGTGGACCAAACAGTTACAACACATTTGTCTTTTTTTGTTCTTTGGGACTTTTTCAGAGCACTTAGGTCTGCCACCGGCGCTGCAGTTCAAATTGTTGAAATTAAATCTGCAAATCGTCAAACAACCAAGTAAGTCTTTTCCCATTATATATAAAGTAAGGAAGATTTAGTCCAGGAGTCAACAGCCCTTTGTCATGGCTTCATGCAAATAATATTATTACTATATATAATATTATATAATAATAATAATAACAATAATAATAATAATAATAATCATGTTTGCATATTCCAATGGAAATTAGAAAGGTTTGTTTTATGCATTTACATTTCAGCAACAGAATAACAACACTTTTACAAAGACAGCAGTTTGTTGGGTTAGCCTACTAGTTCTTTGTCACTTTATATTCTTTTTTAATTTTTTTAAACATTTGTGGCTAAAAAAAGAACCTTCTGCCATTGGTGACTTTTCACCCACTATGGCGGTCGCTACAACATTAAAGATTTAAACAGTTATAATACTATTTCTTTATAGTCTAAGGTTTGCTGTAGAAAACTCTAGCTTATTTATCAGTATTGGAAATGGTGCCTTTTGAACAATGAGCCTCATGCAAGAAAATGTTCATATTCTTATTCTAAATTTCTCTTACTTTTATTATACAAAGGGTTCATACGAACATGCCACGTCAAATTCATCAAACTTGAAAAGTGTGTAAATGAGCAGCGTAAACATGATGAATGCCACCTGTTCGTATCCAGGTGCTCGTGCACGAGGAGAGATTAGCATAATTGCTGCCCCAAAAATACTATATAAGGCTATGCTTTCTGCCTCACATACCAGGAAGTGTCCATTCATGAAAATGACAGCGCAAAGTAAAAATAGGCACTTCACAAGTTCAGAGATTGCTCTCAGAGATCCAGAAAAGAAAATCTGTAATTTTTAGCAGCATCAGCTGTGGAATTAAAGGAGCTGCTGAAGCCAAGGAATGAAATGACGACAGCTCTCCCGTGGGTCATCTACAGTCACAGAAATAAAAATCCAAATCATATTCATCTCTCTCTTGTCCTGCTCCGATTTTCCTTTTATCATCCATCCATCCATCCATTTTCTGCCGCTTATCCGGGATCGGGTCGCGGGGGCAGCAGCCTAAGCAGGGAGACCCA
>JARVGW010218079.1:0-11415 GCA_031762495.1 Anablepsoides rubrolineatus | reverse complement strand
GTACTGCTGACGTACAGCTGACGTACTGCTGACGTACAGCTGACGTACTGCTGACGTACAGCTGACGTACTGCTGACGTACAGCTGACGTACTGCTGACATACAGCTGACGTAATGCTGACGTACTGCTGACGTACAGCTGACGTACAGCTGACGTACAGCTGACGTACTGCTGACATACAGCTGACGTACTGCTGACGTACTGCTGACATTCAGCTGACGTACTGCTGACGTACTGCTGACGTACAGCTGACGTACTGCTGACGTACTGCTGACGTACATCTGACGTACTGCTGACATACAGCTGACGTACAGCTGACGTACTGCTGACGTACAGCTGACATACTGCTGACGTACTGCTGAAGTACTGCTGACGTACTGCTGACATACAGCTGACGTACAGCTGACGTACTGCTGACGTACAGCTGACGTACAGCTGACGTACTGCTGACGTACAGCTGACGTACAGCTGACGTACTGCTGACGTACTGCTGACGTACTGCTGACTAACTGCTGACGTACTGCTGACATACTGCTGACATACTGCTGAAGTACTGATGACGTACATCTGACGTACTGCTGACATACAGCTGACGTACAGCTGACGTACTGCTGACGTACTGCTGACGTATTGCTGACGTACAGCTGACGTACTGCTGATGTACTGCTGACGTACAGCTGACGTACTGCTGACGTACTGCTGACGTACTGCTGACGTACTGCTGACATACTGCTGACGTACTGCTGACATACAGCTGACATACTGCTGAAGTACTGATGACGTACATCTGACGTACTGCTGACATACTGCTGAAGTACTGCTGACGTACAGCTGACGTACTGCTGACGTACAGCTGACGTACAGCTGACGTACAGCTGACTTACTGTTGACGTACAGCTGACGTACTGCTGACGTACAGCTGACGTACAGCTGATGTACTGCTGACGTACTGCTGACGTACTGCTGACGTACAGCTGACGTACAGCTGACATACTGCTGAAGTACTGTTGACGTACAGCTGACGTACAGCTGACGTACAGCTGACTTACTGTTGACGTACAGCTGACGTACAGCTGACGTACTGCTGACGTACAGCTGACGTACAGCTGATGTACTGCTGACGTACTGCTGACGTACTGCTGACGTACAGCTGACGTACTGCTGACATGCCCAATGTGTTTGCTGACAGGATTTGTCAATTAGTTGGAAGATTTTGTTGTTTTTATGTGTGTACACTTAGTGATTAATTAATCAAATATACAGTAAGAATAAATGAGTTTTCAATTAGTTTTGTTGTTTTCCCCTTTTCATTTAATTGTTCCCTGGATTTCTTAGATCCGTCAGAAAAGGCATCACTCCAAATTATGTCGAAGGAACCCATTGTAGAAGGAAGCAATGTGACATTGATGTGTCACGGTGATGGAAGTCCTCCACCCAACTCCTTCTTCTTCTACAAAAAGGTGAGTTAGAACCCAGTGTTTCTTTTCTAATAGGATACTTCTGGAAAGATACTTACTGAAATCATGGTGATTGCTTTGCCCTCTAACTAACTATTTTTTTCTTCAAGGGTGTAAAAGAACCTGTGGAAAGTTCAAATACCTACACTTTGACTTTAATCAGAAGAGATGCAGCTGGTGAATACAAATGTTCCCTTGCAGATGACGAGAAAATTATGGCCTCCAAACACATTGTTGTTAACTGTGAGTATTCTGTATTAATTTACTGTTAATGTAAAGGTCAGATCAGATGATTAAATATTGTACATTTATACTAAATAAATTTACACTAAATAAAGATTCCTTTATTAGAAAATCATTTATTACAAAATTTGCTTTAGTTATTTCTTACAATGTCCCAGAATCATTAGTCAGATGAATAAAATTACATTTAAGTAGGAGCTTTGAATCGTTTCAGTTGTTTGGCACTTAGTAGAACTCATTGGATAAATCTTTGTTGTATTTTCTCAGACATTGACCTAACTGTCAATCTCACTGGAAGAACTGTGAAGAAAGTAGGAGATGAGTTACCTGTGAAGACAGAGATAAACACATCGGGTAACGCTACAGTAACATGGATAAAGGTACTAATGTTGTGTCAGTCAGATGACCAATGAAAAACAGCATACGGTATATGCTACTATAACATGGTTCTTCTCATTTTCAGAATGGAGTAAGGGTGAAGGAGCCACAGTTTAACAGTCTGTCCTATGCTGATGCAGGAGTTTACATATGTAGAGTTTCCATGAGTGGACTCACTAAACAACAAGGGTTTGAGCTGGTAGTCGAAGGTGAGTTGGTATTTGAGACTACACAATGTTTTATGGTTAAAGCTTGTGAGGTGGACAGAAAAGATTTTAAATGATAAATTTCACCTGTTTTTGGGGAACCCCCCATTCTTTTCTGTGTAACCAGATATGAACATATCATTACCAAAAACTGTAGCCTAAATAATGTTATGAACTATGTTAAAAATTTTAAATAAGTTTAAAAAGCTATTCTTACAATGATTAGAGGTTATCAACAGAATAAATATGAATGGTACAAATGAAGTTTGGGACAGCCTTTCCAACATAGCTGCTATTACCTTTGTTCATATCCATGTTTTAAAAACATATTTTTAAATGTGGACAAACATGTAACTGCATTAACAAGTTTAAACATGTTTGTATTGAGGGTTTTCATTAGAATATTATGTTACCTTGAGAACTGACAGAGATGTAACCACGCTGAGCATTAATTCTGATGTGTTTTTGTCAGGAAAACCTGAGATAATCAACCTGAGAAAAGACATCATGGACAGAAGCCAAGTCCTGATTTGTGAAGCCAATGCAGTTCCTGAACCCAGATTTAAGTGGAGCATTGATAGCAAAACTGTAAGTAATTAAAAGGCTTGGACCTGAACATTTACATTGTATACATTTCAAACATGTATACAAAACAAAACAAAAAATGATATGTGATAACAAAATTAACATATTTGTAAAGGAATGGGAAGAAGTAAAAAATTTATTTAATCTCACCCTAAATAATAGTAAATTATTCTTTTTCCTTAATCTAAGTCACAATTTCATAAAGACTAAAACAACAATCTGTTTACCTAGTAAATTATATAATGCCATAATATATTCAGAAACATAAATGTACATCTACATACAGTGTATATGCATACACACTTAAATGTATACATACATGTACGCAGATATATACACAGCCCCATACATCTTCATATATTGCAAAAAATCTAAATCCAAAATCTAAATAATAATCAGACACACTCAGCATCCCTATATCTTTTGAAAATAATATTTTTATACCTCTCCTTAATTTTTTTATGTCTGGACATTCCTTAAGTTCAACACTCAGACTGTTCCTCAGTTTTACTCCACCAACAGAAATACAAAACCCTTTGCGAGTTGTATGAACAATCCTTGATTTAAAGTTAAATGATAACTCCCCTCTCCTTCAACAAATAATTTCTGAATATTACCTGGTAATAATTAGTTTTTTGCTTTAAATGTTATTAGTGCTGTTTGTACCTCTACAAGATCTGTAAATTTGAGTAGTTTTGACAAAAAGAATAATGAATTGGTGTGATCCCTATATCCAGCCCTGTGAATTATCCTTATTGCTTTCTTTTGCAAAATGAATAATGTTTGTATAACAGTTTTATAATTATTACCCCAAACTACTGCACAATTATTTAAATATGGAAGAACTATGGAACCGTAAAGAATATGAAGTGATTTGTAATTCAGAACTTTTGATGATGCTTTAAAAGATAAATGCAAACTGCTGTGGGTTTATTGATTAACCTCACACACCAGCTCAGGTTCCTTTCCCACCAGAGAGGTGACACTCCACTTCCACAGAGCCAGCTTCTAAAGCCAAGGATCAGACCACCAAGGTCCTCGCCTTAAAATTCTCAAAAACTTCATTGCTGACTTGTCTGGTGTGTTCCTTTGTCTTCATGATGGTGTTTGATTACTAATGTTGTGTAACAAACCTCTAAAGCCCTCATGGATCAGTTGAGTGTGGAATAAATTATGCATATTTACTATTAATAAATTAGGTGATTCTAAAGGACAGTGATTGCTCCAATCTTTTAGTTTGGGGTCAAAGAAAAATGGAGGCTGAATTAAAAAGAAATCACCCAGATTTTCATCTAAGGCCTTAAATTTAATTTTGTCAAGTCTAAAGTTTTTTTTATTGTCGATCATTCCCAAGAAGCATTGGCTGCGTAAATAAACAGAGTAAAGCGGCGTAATCAGAGGTTGATGCAATCTGTCTTCATGAAGTGCTAAGGTTGCTTCTTGTCTTGGTACACAGTTAAACTACGGCTGTGTCTCAATTCAATGTATAATGTATTATACAGTAACTTGAAGTAATTTCTCCACAATGTTCTTTCAGGAGGATAGCTTCAACTACACCGATGGCAAGGCCTTTAGTAAAATCACAGTTGTCCCTGAGGGAAATCTGACAGTTTCCTGCATCGTTAGTAACAGTTATGGAGAAGATGTTAAGACCATTGATCTGTGTCCTGGTAAGTTATGTTCAGTTTTATTTCCAAAGTTCTAAATTTAAAATAAACATAATTTCATAACACTTAATAAGAATACAAAGAAAATAGTAAGAACAGCTTATGTTTATTTGTATATACTGTACTGTCCATACAAGTATACAGTAGAGATGTAATGGTATATGTATTTGTATTTGACTAACAGTACAGTCAAATACAATTTGTTCTCAGATGAAGAATAAAAGGTGAGCAGAACTCTCACTTAGGAGGCTCATATCTTTTATCTCTATCTTTGGTGATGTTCACGAGTTCAAGTCATTGTCAACAAAGGGATTTCAAGTATTAGAAATTAACAATTTGTATACAATTATTTAACTTGACCAGTTACATTTGAGCCCTTGAATGGTTTAGTTCATGTATCCATGTATACTCTTAATCTTAAAGTTCTTCTGATGCTGTGCATAAAGTGTGAGTATATAACAGAAAAGTGTTTTTGTATGTTTGCAGAGCCTTCAGGAATTTCCTCAGACCATGTAAAGCTCATAGCTGGTGTGGCGGCAGGGATTATTTTTTTGCTTGTTGTCGGGTTGGTCATCTTTCTGTGGAGAAGATCAAGGTACAAAACTAACCTTTGTCTTCAGAGTTGTGCTCATATTTATGTTCATGTCCTGAAGTGCATGAGAAAAACTAAAATCAGCTGTTTATAAGTGAGGCTCCTGGTGATGTAGAGTTGACTCTAAGACAGTAGATTAGATTAGAAAAAAGCCTTTATTGTCATCGTACAGAGCACAATGAAATTACATTTCAGAACAGCCAAGAGGCGCTACCCTTAAAAGAACACAAGGAAAGATGAGGAGAAAAATAAAATAAAACATTTCTCCTTCAGATGGTTAGCTCATCCATCTGAAAAATGACTCGACTTGAGAACTGAAGCTGAACCGTTTTGTTTTTTTTCTGTATCTCCACTGGCTGGTCACAGCTTCACCTAGCCGGGCAGCCACAACAAAAAACATGTTTACTTCTCATAGTCAGATTCCTACAGACCAAAGTATTTCCCTGGGAAAAATATTTAGATTTTTTTTGATACAGTGGCATCAAACACACAGCTGTTCATGTCTGCTTATGAAAGAAGACAAAAACAGGCACTTGACATTTTAGCATTATATGGTTAAAATGACATTTCAGATCAATGCTCAAGGTCAAATATCTAAACCAGAGCATCAACGCAACAAAGGAATGGCTCAAAAAGAAGCACATTAAGGTAATGGAGTGGTCTATTTAGTTGTCAGACCTTAATCCCATCAAAAACATATGGGGAGAGATGAAACTCTGAGTTAAGTGACAAACTCAAAATCTTAATGATTTAGAGAGGATCTGTAAAGAGGAGTGGACCAAAATTCCTCCTGACATGTGTGCAAACCTCGTCATCAACTACAAAAAAGTCTGACTGCTGTGCTACCAACAAGGGTTTTACCACCAAATATTACGTCTTGTTTGGCAGAGGGATCAAATATTTATTTCTCTCTGCAAAATGCAAATAGATTTATATAATCTGCTTTTTTTAATATTCTATCTCCCACTGTTAAAATTAACCTACCCTTAAAATTATAGACCGTTCATGTCTTTGTAAGTGGTCAAACTTACAAAGTCATCAGTGTACTCCAAGCACTACAATTTGTGTGACCTTCATTTTAAAAGATTACTTGTTGGTGCCAACATTGTTTGTCTCAGACAAAAAATATCTTATGTTAAACTTGAATTCTGTTCCTTATTTGCATGTTATTTTGTGTCTGCTGAATGACTAAAAGTAAGTGTATTTTTTTTATTCACAGTAGACGAAGAAGTAGGACTCTAACTAGAAAGAAGGAAGGAGGAACACCAGAGGAGTGCCAAACACTTCAACAAGTATCTGCATAATATCTGATATATTTATTTTAACTGCAGTTTGCACAACATTGACTGCATTTGTTTGTAACTAGGGTCAACAAGGCACAAGAGTGGTTATAGCACATGTTTTACTTTAAATAAGCATATGAAGTTTTTCACAGCAAGATTGTTGCAGAGCTTGACTGTAGCCTTATGGGTGGAGTCTATATGTTTTCCCCATGTTCTCCAGTTTTTTTCCACAGACCAAAACATTCATGTTTATGTTAATTGATGACTCTAAATTGTCACTAGGTTTGAGTGAGAGTGAATGTTTGTTATTCTGACTCTGTGATGGACTGGTGAACTGTCGTTATTTGTTTATCTCAAGCTGTCATTGAGCAAACAATGACTATTGGAGATGGGTGTTCAGTTCAGTTCAGTTCACGTTGTGCTTTATTAATCCAAAAGAAATTATAAGGTACATACATGTACATAACCATCCATACAAGTATCAATAAAAAACCTTAAGAACATCATAAAAGGCAAAATAAAAACATAAAAACTTGAACTCTACACAAAAAAGTGGGTCAAGAGGATGGATGGATGGATGGATGGTTGGTTGGATGGATGGTTGGATGGATGGATGGATGTTTGCAACTATAATCAAGCCTCTTTTAATAATGAGAACAAGTCTCAGTGTAATGTAAATATACTTTAGTTAAATGAAAGGTTGCACTCTCAGCCTTACTTGGATGAAGGATGTATAAAAATTTGGTAATTTTACTGAAAATAAAATGTTTTAAATTAATAAATTATTTGGTTCTTGGTCAAAACTGCTGTCAAATGATTTGTTTTTATTTAATATAAATGATTTTCAACAGTTCTTGGTTTTAACTTATCTTGTTTTTTTGTCATTTTGTTATTCTTTTGTTCTGTTTTGCACCTTCACCTGTTTTGTTTTGTTTTGTTTTTAGCACACCAATTTCTCAAGTTTAGATATTCTACTCGTACAGGATTTACTTTATCACTGTTTGCCTCTGTATTATTTAAGTTTTGACATGTTTATTTTTCAACCTGTTAAAGTGTTTGTTACATTTGTTTGCTTGTTTTTGTCCTGTCCATGCATTGACCTCTTATATTTGTATTAAAGAGTGCCTCACCAGCTCCCATATGCCTCTGGATTATTGAGGAATGCAAAGCAGGCTGGTTTATACTTCAGATCGCACGTCTTTGTACCCCTGCTGAGTGACAAATAATTGCATAACTTTCATCTGCTATTCTACTGCTATTCCCCGCTAGGGAGCAGGAGCAGAACAGGACTTCCATCTGCAGGTTATTTTGTTGAAAATGATCTTTTCACTGAAGCCTGTTGTTAATTTAGCAATATGAAACACTGATGAGCAGCTGATTTGATCCTATTGAATGCGTGAGCACACAGTTGTTCACGTCTTTTTGTCCATCACCACTGTTGACTAGGAAAAAAAGGTTTTTCCTCCTCAGACGCCTCAGCCAACATGACACTGATTTTTGAGTGAAAAAAAACAACAATATTCAGCCATCACTACTGTTTATATCTGTGAGCTGTGGGAGAGGGAGGAATTATAATTTATGAACACCTTCAGTCTGTTTATACTCAGGATGAAGACATCTGAAATGACACAATCACTGACTAGCTGTCTCACGTGGTATTAAAGTATAAACCAAGCTTAAGCCTTTGCCTGTTCTTGCACTCTAAAAAACACGTGTTGAATTTACTTAACCATGTTATGTGACCTGGTTCCACTTAACTGAGTTGAGTAAATTCAAAGCAACAAACTCATGTTCAAAATATATCTTCTCTGAGTGCTGGGGTTGGGTTTTTCCGTGAAAATGGATAAAATTCAAAAACCCACCTTATGGTTCCATTCGGGGGGCCCAGAGGAACAGATCCAGTCATATGGGACCGGCCCCAGAGGCCCAGCACCTGCTCCCCCACCTGGATGCTGCGGCTGCTGGGGTGCGTTTTACCTGGAAAAATGGACAAAATTCAAAAACCCTCCTTATGGTTCTCTTCTGGGGGCCCAGAGGAACAGATCCAGTCAGCTGGGACCGGCCCCAGAGGCCCAGCACCTGCTCTCCCACATGGCTGCGGCTGCTGGGGTGCGTTTTTCCTGGAAAAATTGATAAATTTCAAAAATCCAGCTTATGGTTCTCTCCTAGGGGCCCGCAGGAACAGATTCAGTAAGCTAGAACTGGCCCCAGATGCTCAGCAGCTGCAGTGTGGAGAAATGAGCAAAAAATGGAAAAACGGGAAAAATGAGTAAAAATGTTAAAAATAATCCCCTCCAGCACCATGACAGCGGATCTCCCTGAGCACCAAGCCCGAAAAAAAGCGTTTAAAAAGCGGATCTGGGGGCTCCAGAAAGCACCCCTGAAACTCACCTTGGCCTTGCAGTCAAACGTTGACTGCAACCCCAAGGTAAAACTTAGTGCAATTTCTGAAGCGCTGCTCGAAAATTGCACTAAGTTTTACCTTGAGCCTGCAGTCAACGTCTGACTGCAGGGCCAAGGTGACCGGTGTCCCCCGTTTCCTGGTGAGCTGCGGCGACTCCTTACCCGAAGAATGGTGCTCATCAACGGATACGATGAGTACGGAGCCGGCCTGTTTTTGGGAGCTCCAGGCTGGTTCTTACGAAGCGAGCGGGCGAGGCGTGGGTTCTTACCCGAGATTAGTGCTTGTTTTTGGGATTAATGCAGATCATGTCAGGCTGGTTCTGGATGAATCCAGCGGTCGGGCCGGAACGGTTCCAACGGGCGGGGAGACGCACTGGGTGCACTCAATTTATTGCCGAGCCACTAGCGCCGGCTCTGAGCATCCGGTCCGAGCTGGCCAGGGCTCGTTGGAAAGCTACAAATCTCCTCTAAAACCTAGAGGTGGTTGCAAGTTCCGAGGCCGTTCCACCGCGGAGATATAAGCAAAAAACAGGTCTTAGGTGTGCTCCGGCGGGTGATAACGGCCGAATTCGAGCCCAGTGCTGCTTGTGCTGCTGCAGGGGGATAAAAGTAAGAGATCCCGTGAGGTGGAACCGTGGTCCTACGCCCAGAACCCACTCTCCCACCTGGATTTATCCCGAAAACCCTGGGGTTGGGTTTTTCCGTGAAAATGGATAAAATTCAAAAACCCACCTTATGGTTCCCTTCGGGGGGCCCAGAGGAACAGATCCAGTCAGATGGGACCGGCCCCAGAGGCCCAGCACCTGCTCTCCCACCTGGATGCTGCGGCTGCTGAGATGCGTTTTACCTGAAAAAATGGATAAAATTCAAAAACCCACCTTATGGTTCTATTCTGGGGCCCAGAGGAACAGATCCAGTCAGCTGGGACCGGCCCCAGAGGCCCAGCACCTGCTCTCCCACCTGGCTGCAGCTGCGGCTGCTGGGGTGCGTTTTTCCTGGAAAAATGGATAAATTTCAAAAACCCACCTTATGGTTCTCTCCCAGGGGCCCGCAGGAACAGATCCAGTAAGCTAGAACCGGCCCCAGATGCTCAGCAGCTGCAGTGTGGAGAAATGAGCAAAAACAGGAAAAAGAGGAAAAATGAGTAAAAATGAAAAATAATCCCCTCCAGCACCATGACAGCGGGCCTCCCTGAGCACCAAGCCCGAAAAAAGCATTTAAAAGCGGATCTGGGGGCTCCAGAAATCCCCCTGAAACTCACCTTGGCCTTGCAGTCAAACATTGACTGCAACCCCAAGGTAAAACTTAGTGCAATTAGTGCAACCAGGTGTTGTAGTTTTTGAGCTGGACCAGGTCTAGTGTGGTCCAGCAGCCTAAAAATAATGGAAAACAAGCTTTGTTGAAGTTTCACAAATCAGAAAAAGGGTTCACAAATCCCAAACCTACTTTTAATTATTCTGCTATCAGAGTAGAATAATCTAGTCCAGGTTTGAGGAGTCCAGGTGTTGTAGTTTTTGAGCTGGACCAGGTCTAGTGTGGTCCAGTTGCCTGAAACATGATGAAAAACGACTTTTGTGGAAGTTTCACAAATCAGAAAAAAGGTTCACAAATCCCAAACCTACTTTTAATTATTCTGCTATCAGAGTAGAATAATCTCGTCCTGGTTTGAGAAGTCTAGGTGTTGTAGTTTTTGAGCTGGACCAGGTCTAGTGTGGTCCGGCAGCCTAAAAATGATGGAAAACAAGCTTTGTAGAAGTTTCACAAATCAGGAAAAGGGTTCACAAATACCAAACCTGTTTTGAAATACTCTCCTATTAGTGTAGAATAATCTAGTCCAGGTTAGAGGAGTCTAGGTGTTGTAGTTTTTGAGCTGGACCAGGTCTAGTGTGGTCCCACAGCCTGAGAAATGATGGAAAACAAGCTTTGTAGAAGTTTCACAAATCCTAAAAAAGGTTCACATATTCCAAATCTGGTTTTCAATAAGCTTTTATTAGCGTAGAATAATCTCGTCCTGGTTTGAGAAGTCTAGGTGTTGTAGTTTTTGAGCTGGACCAGGTCTAGTGTGGTCCCACAGCCTGATAAATGAAGGAAAACAAGTTTTGTAGAAGTTTCACAAATCCTAAAAAGGGTTCACATATTCCAAATCTGGTTTTCCTTATGCTTTTCTTAGTGTAGAATAAACTAGTCCAGGTTTGAAGAGTCTAGGTATTGTGGTTTTTGAGCTGGACTAGGTCTAGTGTGGTCCAGCAGCCTAAAAATGATGGAAAACAAGATTTGTTGAAGTTTCACAAATCAGAAAAAGGGTTCAAAAATCCCAAACATAGTTTTATTTATTCTGCTATCAGAGTAGAATAATCTCTTCCTGGTTTGAGAAGTCTAGATGTTGTAGTTTTTGAGCTGGACCAGGTCTAGTGTGGTCCGGCAGCCTAAAAATGATGGAAAACAAGTTTGTAGAAGTTTCACAAATCAGAAAAATGGTTCACAAATCCCATACCTGTTCTTAAACATTCTGCTATTAGTATAAAAGAATCTAGTCCAGGTTTGAGAAGTCTAGGTGTTGTAGTTTTTTAGCTGGACCAGGTCTAGTATGGTCAAGTTGCA
>JARVGW010217981.1:0-13774 GCA_031762495.1 Anablepsoides rubrolineatus | reverse complement strand
GGGTCTGTGTTGGTGATTCTTGCTGTATCAGAGTAATTATTGATAAGGTAACCAGGCTGTAGCTTCACCTGTCGTGTTTTCATTGAAAGAAAAAAGTAGCTTGCAAAGCTGTCGCATCAGACAGTTTTCATTGTGGGCACACCATACACACATACATGCCTTGCTATCTTTGTGAGGACCACACACAGCCTCGCTCTGCGCACAAGAACCCGCGGTGTTGTTTTTTTAAAATAAAGTATCTTTACTTTTCATTGATGTTTAAATATGGTTTCAAAGTCTGATTATAGTAAATATAGGATATAAATATTTATGATATGCTTTGCATTGTTTTAACCTAATATAGGCCTATTATCAAAAAAATAAAAATAAAAGATTTATTCTGAAAGTGTGGCGGCTATGATTTTTGCCATGGCGGTGCACCACAATCAATTACATGTAGGGGAAACCCTGCACTGTCCCTCCTCTGGATACGTCCAAAACTATTACACCCACTGTCCCTCCTCAGTCCGACAAGTAAAACCTGACCCACACTAGCCGCGTTTCCATCAATGTTTCTGGATGCGCATTTTGGAGTATCGCATCAGAAAAGATGAATGGAAACGGCTTGATTCGAAAAAACTTCCTCTGATTGGCATAAAGGTTGATACGCTCACTTGAAGTGGTTTTAGGTTTTTCGAAAAAGAGGTAATGCGCAAAAGGAGAGATGGAAACACTTTTGCCGAATAAGTTGTGACAGCGAAGATTTACCTCACGTAGCTGATCAGCTGCTCCCCGGTACCAGTACCAGTTTCGGATCATCTGCAGCCGCGACTGGCGGCAGGACCCTCCTCCCGCTTTCAGTGTCTTCTCAGTATTTCAGTAACGTGAAGAGAATTGCATTTCTTTCTCTAAGTCTCCAGACAGCAGTAACATCACCAGAACTAGTTGATATGACAGAATAATTAAAACTTTCCCGATAGTAGCAACGCGTTCCTGATAACTTCTCTCCATTATCCTGAGATGTGTGAACCCTGCAAATTTAGCGACTTTTACTTCCTGTTTACTGCACGCATGCGCCTGATGTAATTGATTCGGTTCAAGCCAGTTGATTGAAACACGTCAGATTCGCATTTCTTTATTTTTTTCCTTTTTGCAAAATTGTTAAAATTCGCTTAAAGTTAAAATTGGATGGAAACACGGCTACTGCAGGTGAGACCTGTACCTGGCAGAAGTTGGGCTGAGGGAAATATGCGTTCTTGGATCGTCCTGCTCTCAGTGAGGAGTTCCTCGGCCGTCATAGGAAGCTCCAGGGTGTCCCTGATAATCTGAGCAGCATCCAGAGCCTTCTTCCCCATCACCATGGACTTCACGTCCCAGGTGTACCGCTTCCCAAACCTGTCACAGATCTCCTGGAAGGACACTGTGTACAATCGCTCTGTGTCTATAAATAAAACAGACAAAAAACAAACAAACAAACAAAGATTTAACTCAAACTATTTCAGCTTCAAACTGTAGGAAAGAAAACATCATTATATACATAGAATCATTTGGACATTAACTACAGGATAGTACAATGGTTTAAAAAAGCTAAAAAAAAACCCACACTGTTAGCTAAAGCCTAAAGTAGCTAAAGGCTAGGTAGAAGCTAAAAGCAACTAAAGGAGAGAAAAACAAAATTATAAGTAAAGTGAATAAGACTAAATAAGACAAAAGACTAAATCAAGGTTTCGAAGGAGGCGGGGAGAACATTATGTTTTCTGTTTTTACATAAAACATTTTTTTAGAAATAAAATCTTAACAATTATTTCCTAAATGAGCTAAAGCACAACAATAGTTTGCAAAAAAAAAAAAAAAAAGACTATAGCTATACTTACATTGTAAATAACCTGTAAATGTTTTTTCTTTATTTCGGTCATAACTGATTGTAAAATTAATGTATATAATTTGTATGGTTAGTCATTTAGTGGTTAGTTTTAATGTCTCCTGTAGCAATTCAAGAAGTAAACCTTGATTTTTCCCGTTTTGTAACGTTTGTTGATAATAGAAATCCAGCCGAATTAAAGCCTAGATGGTTTTGTACAAAAAATGTTACGACTTCTTTCACAAATACTTACCTCTGTGCAGTAATATACAAATACCTTAAACCGCGAAGTTTTATAACGGAGATCTGCTCTAAGAACGCTACGTTCAGGAAAAATATGAATCTGTTTAGATACAACTCTCATTGACTTTAAACAAACAAAACTATAAAACATAGTTTTAAATACATACCCAACAACAATCCATCCATGTCAAAAATGACATGACTGACAGGTTTGTAGCTGCTTGAAACGGACATGTTCACTCAGAAATACTTCCGGAAAGAAGGACAATCAAAAACTAACACGGAAACTAAACCTTTAACACAGAAAACAAATAATGAGATTATTACAGCAACATCAGAAATATCCTTAATAAAATTACGTGTTTTACACTAAAATGTTTAAACATTGCCCACAAGTACACGAGTTTAGTAAAAAAAAAAATAGCTAATGGCAGCTCAGGTATTTTCTTGTTTGGCCCTTCGCAAAGACTTCTGGGAAATGAAGTCCGCAGATGTACCATTCCAAATAATAAAAAAAAGAAAACACAGTTTATTCCTTAATATTCGTTTATATTTACAACAAACTCATTTCAACACATCTGACAATTGAAGTGCTGATTATTTTAATTGAAATAAACATTTTTTTGAAACAGGTCTATTTAATTAAAAAAAATTAAATTAATATTTATTATCCAATCACTCTTGGTCACCATACTTTCTTTAAAAATCCAAAACTTCTACGAAACTGTTAAAAAATAGCATTTCTTTCTGAAACTGATGGATTTTTTCAATTGTTTCTGAAAAATAATGGAAATTGAGGTATCCAGCAGTTTGTCCCAAAGAATTCGTTGACAATAATATTTGTCAACGAGAACCAGTTGGCAAATATTATTATATATCACCTCAAGAACTAGGAAACGGGCAGAGAAAATCATGTCAGATTCCAGTCATCCAGAACATAGCCTCTTTCAACGTCTGCCCTCCGGCAGGCGCCATGGAGCCCCGTGCTCAAGAACAACCCGACAAAAACACAGCTTCTTCCCCCAGGCCATCTCCCTGATAAACAATTCCAAACATTACACCTCTTAACTAGTGCCTACCTTCCCCCTCTTACCACACGCTCACCCCATGTACGCTTATTGTACATAAATTGTATATATTATTGTATATAATCCACAGACTACAATGTTTATGTCTTATGCTATTATGCTTGCATCCCTGTGTATATTGTATGTGTGTGTATTGGAGAGATATCATCAGCCGGAAACAAATTCCTTGTGTGTGTCAACATACTTGGCCAATAAAGCTGATTCTGATTCTAATATTTTGTATTTAATTTTTTCCCCCACTTTATTTCTACTTACTGATCTACTCACTGAGGATGCTTCACTACTACCCCAATCAAATTTAAACAAAATAAAATAAAAAAAAACCTAAAAGTTGAATCAAACACTGCAGCAGCAGTGAAATGAGCCCAGTAGAGGGTCTACTTCATCAGGATGCTGACTCAGACCTCAGACCCTAACCCTTATCTCGAGAGGACTTGTTGAAAGCATCAGTCTCAGTGTGGCAAGGCAGCACCACCCTGGTCCAGACGAGGTCGCTGCAGGACAATAAAAACTGCAGAAATCATCGGGACAACCATGATCCTATTAAACTCAAAGGTCACACAATTAAAGGTAACGGTCACAGTTTCATAATTTTTCTGCTTGTTTTACCTTCTTTTGTCTAAACTTCTTTTTTTATTTTGTGAATGTCTCCTCCCTCTCCATTTTCTGTCTCTTATCCCTAGTCAGGTCTCAGAGGCAACAAGAGGCCACACTACAAAGACACACTGCAGAATGGCTTGGTGGTCTCCTGGTGTTCTACAAATCAGCGTCAGTGGCTATTTGGGCCATTTCCAGGCTGCCTGACCTTTGAAGGATTGCTGTTCTATCAGCACTCAGACTTTTGCCTTGAGCGGGACTCGGCCTACTGAGGGTCGCGGGCTGGCTGTGGTCCATGGACTTTGCTGGCCAGATGGAATTAATCTTGGAGAAAGCTGATAGCTCGGCTCGGCAGAATTGTCCACACCACTTGTCTGATTGGATTCACCACATGAGAAGTAACCAGCAGACATTAAGGCTGTTGGAAAATTGTTATTGTCTGCTTGAACAAACAGTTCCTTGTGTTCCAAAATAAACGATAACAGAATTTGGCTCTCCCTGTCATGCATGGCCTTGAGAGCTGTGGACAAAATACTTCCTGAATGTTGACGCTGACTGAGGGTCTGACTCCCACCTTTTTCCCCCTCCCACACCCGTCTGTGATCTGGTTCCTGGAGCAAGCTGAGGGTCACACAGAATGAACAGTTAACATCAATATTCTGGACAATGGCTGCGTGGGTTTTGGGGATTGATTCTTCGGGCTTATCTATCTGAAGGAAATTTTGTAACTGATTAATTGAATATCAGATGCAGTATTGTATTTTATACTTTCTGATCATTTCAGCCTGTAAGTTTAAAGCAGACAAAGAGTTGGTGTGTGTCTTATCATGTGTTCTGTCATTTAGCCTAAACAAAACTGAGTTATGTTCTGACGTAAAAGGTAACACCTCCAGGGATGTAACCAGGAAGAGATGTACATTATAAGCTGAATTCATTATTATAGCAGTAGAAGTTGGTAGTGTGCTGCAGACTGCTCAGAGTGGGGCAGCTGTGTTTTGATTTGCCCTAAGTCTCTCAGAGGCCTTTGTGCTGTACTATGAATCTGATTGGAGTCAGAAGATCGAAATTAAAGTTTTAAAGAAGAAATCCCAGATTCCTGTTTATTCGGACATACCATTTTGAACAAAGCGGATTTTTCCTAAATATCTATCTAACTCTGCTGCCATTTGGGGATGGGGTCCAGAGGGGGGCAGACCGTCTGGTGGGAGCCTGGGCTGCGGGTGGGATCGGGACCTGGGGGGCGGGGGGGCGGGGCTGGCTCTCTGGCTTTCCCAGGGTCACTTGAGGTGTTTACGCACTGCACAGCCCTGCTTGTTTTGCACCAGCGGAGAGACGCCTCGAAGTCGGCATGACCTTCTTACCAGAAAAGCGCGAGTTTGTATAGTGGAATCATTTGGTTTGCGATTTAACAATGGACGCTCCTGACTGTTTGGATTAAAAATGGATATGGAAACACTTAAGACAACGATGGCGATGTGAAATAGAGCGGAGATGTACTGAAGGCTGTACCTGGAAATACAGCAACAACAAGCGGCTAGAGTGAGACGACATCGACTGGTAAGCTAGCTAGCATTATTAGCTTGCTGTCACATGATATGTTTATGAAAATAGTTGCTATTTAGCAGATCTTTATGATTTTTAATGACTTGCCAGTGCTCGTCTGCAAAACAAACCAATAGAATGATCATGACGTAAAACCGGGCTGATCAGCCTGGCCCGATTGGAACCTCACCTGGCCTGGTTCTAAAAGCCCTGAAACGCAAATGCAAAACGATGAACCCGAGTTAGAAGGCGGGCCGGGCTGGGTCGTGTAGTGTGTAAACGCCTTTGGATTCCCGGTGCATGGCCCCTGGTCGACGTGGTTGGCCCGCTGGCCCGGGTGGCTGCCGGAGTCTGGCAGGTGGTTGGCTGGGGGGGTGCGCTCGGTCGTTAGTGGTGTGTGATAGTGGTCGGAGATGTGGCTTTGCTGTGCCGGGGGGGCTGACTGGTCGACTGAGTTTGGTTCGGGACGGGTCTTGGCTATCCGCTCCTCTCCACCCCAGAATGAATGGGTCTACCTCCTGGTTCCAGATGTATGCTGCCCTCTGTAGGGGGCTGGTGCATGTTCTGGACCTGGGGGTATAGAGTGTGTATCTGGAGTGTGAGTGGAGTGTGGCGTTTATCTTGTGTGTCTTTAAATGAGTGGGTGTGAGGATGAGGGTGGGATTGTGTAATTGTGTCTGTGTATGATCAGATGTGTCAGGCTGGGTCTTGGTCGGCCTCCTCCTCTGGGTCACCTGGGGGCCCACTGCTGGTGGTGGGCTTCGCACCCCTGCTACACTGCTCTCTGGTGGGTTGTGCCTGTGCCCGCCGATGCCCTGGTGGCTCCCGGTGTCTGGGTCTGGGTGCTTGGGCATGGGCCGTTTCGGCCTGGTGGCTGCCTGATGGGGCTCGGATTCCCTCAGTCTGGGGGTGGTGCGCCCTGGGGGCCTGGGCCTCTGTGTCCATGCCTGGATCTACCCTGGTGCGGCGGGGCCTGTGAGCTTGTCGCTGCTGGCCTCGGGGATTACTGCGTGGGGTTGCTGGTGGGGCTCTCCTTGTTCTCTCCTATGGTCCACTCTGGTTGGTGGGCTGGCTGTTCCTTCTGCGCTGGTGCCCCTGGGGGTGTTTAGGTCCTGGGGTTTCTGACGGTCACTGAATGTGTATATGCATGTATATATGTATATAGATGTTTGTATATATGTATGCATGTATGAATGCATGTATATGTATGTATGGGTGTGTATATGCATCTATTCTTTTCAGCAAGGTCATAATTATTTTATATATACAAGTATTTTGTTGCTGTGTTCTCCGTCTTCTCCATTTTCGCAGGTGTGCAGACAAATGACAAGTGTATTTTTTTTGTGTGTGTCTGTGTTTTCTTCATATACATCTCACATGTTTTCTAATTTCTTTTTCAATCTTTCCCATTTTTACTTTTTTTCTGTTACTTTTTCCATTTTTTCCCTCTTTTTCTTATTCTTTAGATTTACTTACTTAAGTCACGGATGACAAAGACATTAAAAAAACTAACATGCAGGTCTGTTTTCTACTGTAGTGAAAAAAAAAGCAACTCTGCAAGGTAAAGATCTGGTCCACTGTTCCATGCCCAGGATGAAAGCCACACTCCTCCTCTTCAATCTAAGGTTTGATAATCGATCAGAGGCTCTCTTCCAACACCCTGGAGTAAACTTGAGGGTGAGAAGTGTGATACCACGATAGTTAGAACACACTCTCTGGTCCTCCTTTTTAAAAATGGAAACCACCACCTGAGTCTGCCACTCCACAGGAGTTATCTCAGTCCTCCATGAGATGTTGAAGAGACATGTCAACAATGACATCCCCCCAACATCCAGAGCCTTCAGCATCTCGAGGTGAATTTGTCCAGGAGTGCACGAGACTGTTTAAATATTTTTTTAGAAATGAGCTTTAATTTTGCTTCTTACAACTTCTTTCCGGTAGTTTAAATGTATTTTCCATTTGAGCTACTTAATTTTTTATAGTTTTGCCATTTTTCAGCTTTTCTGACACATTTAGCTATTTTTCTATTGATTTTGACTCTGTTTTCCTACTTGAAGCTAAAGTCAGATGTTCAAATTTAACAAACTTTCTGACATTTATTTTTGTTATTATACATTTTTAGCTTGACTTCAGCTTCAGCAAAGAATCTTTGAGCATTGAGCTTTTACCAGCTGCAGTTATACAGGACTGAAGGCGGAGGGGATCAACCAAGTTGCACAGGACAAGAATAGGTCTCCATCTTACCAAAGGATGACTAAGATAAGATAAGAACTTTCACACTGTATTTTCACAGTAAATAATGTGTTCTTGCATGATGGTTTATCATTTTCTTATCGTTTTTTACAGTTTTGCACAGTAATTGTAGAACATCTCTTGTGTAACTCTGAACTCTTTACTCTCAACAGTTCCTTTGTAAGAATAGATGTGTTTTAAACTAGTGATGTATATTAGAACAACTAAAGTCTGAACAATGACAGGTTTAATAAGCAGGGTCACCTTCATATGTGGAACATTCTGCTCTTATCTTTCAGTTTCTGAACCCTGCTCAGGATTAAACCCTTTTATTACTTGTGGTTCAGAAGAAACTTGTAAACTCTGTTCAGAGCAGAAATATGTTGTGTAAAAGTCTGATGGAGAGGAGTTGATGATGGGAAGATATGCATGTTTTGTTCCTGCTAAAGGAGGTGGCTGCAGCAGGTCAACAAAGTTACATGTGACTCATTTAGTTTATAACTGGTTCTGTTGTATTTTGGCTTTGCCTAATAAAAGTTGACCAGCACATTTTCAGCTGGACATGTTCACAATTAAACCTCACCAGTGCTCGAGGCCCTGTTGTTTTAATTTGATTTGTTCCCAGTAAACAATCAACAGTGTTCTGTTTTTCATCAAAAGTCTTAGAAATATTAAGCTAACCTAAGAAATACTAACCCTAACCTAACCCTATGCGAATGGACTTAAATGTAAAAACATTACTGGTTTAAAGTCACTTAGCTACTTTGAATTTTTTTAATGTGAAGACAAGAAAAAACCAGTAAAGACTTTTGACAGCATCATGTCATCTGCATTCAGTCATCATCTGACTGTAAAAACAGTTTATTATTATTATCTCCAACAGCTGCACAGACATATCTGCTTTTAGTCCATCATGACACTGGTAATCATTTCTCCTTTATTTTGTATTGATGACTAAAAATCCATCCATCCATCCATCCATCCATCCTTCCATCCATCCATCCATCCATCCATCCATCCATCCACTGTTATCTTTCTCTTGTTCCAGTAGATGTTCTCAGATCATCTGATTCTCTATGTTAAGGTTTGTTTTAACTCTAGAGTTCAAAGAACCTTTATTAGTCTCTCTTGGGGGCTTTGGATGAAGGGGTCTGTTGATCCGTTGCACAAAAATCACAACACATAAAAACTGACAGAAATGACACTAAACAGACCTGACTTCCTGCCTCAGTTACCTACAGAAGCTGATTCCAAACAGACAATGTTCTATCTTAACACTGACTCAATCACTGCTCTGTAAAAACCAAGCGCAAAGACTGAGTGGCTCTTCCTTTGGGTGTCCTCTCTGTTGGACATGCCTGGAATCCAGGAGACATCCTGACCAGGTGAACCACCTGAGGTGGCTCCTCTGAGCAATTTTTTTTACTTATCTCTACTATTGTGTATTTCCAAGCTGCAAAAGGTTATGTGACCCAAGACCTGTTCACCCATGTTTACATTTCATTTTATTTGTGATTTTGATATACATATATATATGTTTCTCCATCCATCCATCCATTTTCCGTGCACGCTTATTCCTTTCAGGGTCACGTGGGTCACTGGTGCCCATATCCAGCAGTCACTGTGCGAGGGGCGGGGTACACCCTGGACAGGTCGCAAGTCCATCACAGGGCCACACATAGAGACAAACGAGACAAACAACTATTCACGCTCTCACTCACACCTAGGGACAATTTAGAGTTATCAATTAACCTAACAGTAATGTTTTTGGTGTGTGGGAGGAAGCCAGAGTACCCGGAGAGAACCCACGCATGCACGGGGAGAACATGTAAACTCTACCCAGAAAGGCCCCCGGGCCGGGATTTGAACCGGCGACCTTCTTACTGAGAGGCATCAGCTCTACCAACTGAGCCGCCTATATTTCTCATTTTTTCTTTTTATATTTTTCTTTTTATTGTATATAGAATTATTTGTTTTGTTTTAATAAAATGAATAAAGAAATTGAATTAAATTGAAAATGTTTTGTCATGTGTTTTTCTTGAACAGGTGATCCTAACTATAATTCAGGATATTAGCACTCATTTAATACACAGTAAGACACATGTTTACCTGATGAGAAGTGTTGGCAACATATATTGCAGTCCTTCACTAGTTAGACCCTGCATGTTCCCAGGCTGACATCAAGTGGCTCCATGTATGTACTGCAGAGCAGTGTGTCGCTCTGTTTAAACAGCATAACATATTGCTCTGTTTATTGGATCAAAAAGAAAGAAAAAAGAACTAAAAAATGCTGTGGTATGTTTTATTTTTTGCAACACTTGTGGCTTTGTTGGAGGGATTCAAACCTGTGCAGGTAACCCTCCATTTTAACATTATATTAATAAATAAAAGCATGAAATTCTCATCAGAACCTGCATGAATGTGAAGAGGCTGGAAGCTGCAACATACAGCTTTCTTAGCCAAAGACTGGCTTCATTTATTTGAAGACAAAAACAATGTGACTTCCAGTAAACCTGTCAGGCCATCAGTGGAATAATAGCAAATATTAATAAACAGGAGTGAAAAATAAGACATATTATTCAGGTTCTAATGTATGAAAGGATCTCTGGGAGCTATGACACAGACAGATGCAAAGCTTATTTTGTGTTGATATATATTATATCAGACTCACATAAGTATGTGAGTATTTGTACTTCAGAAAACCCTATAAGTACATGACCACTGTGTCCATGACAGTTAAACACAGAGACTCAGACCAGCTTGTTTTAATGCTCTGCGTTTATTTTCCAAAGACAATGAGAGTTTATTCTGCAGGAAGAAACACGAGCTGAAAGAAGTTTTAGATTCCAGGTGAAAGAGACAGTTCATCTCCTATTTATACACCGTTAAACTTCAGCTCTTAAGCAGCTCAGGAAGAAAAGAAAGAAAAGAAAAGAAAGCTTCGTCGAGTCGTCGGTTCAGACTCCAAATAGTGCTTTCTTCCTGATGCAGACAGAAGGCAGCCGAATGTTACAAACGTGGTCATCCCAGCACTTCCTTCCTGGAAAGATAAAAACATGACAGTGTAAAAAAACAAGATTCAAACCTTTATTCTGAGGCATGTTAGTCAGAGCTCAGAGCATGAACGCACACAGCTGATCATATTATCAGGCATCAGCCTTCTGGGCCTTGAAACGAGGAGTACCTGAGTAGTTCATCTGCAGGCAGTGCTGCCTTCCATGATAGCCGTTGTTGGGCTCACCAGGACACCATCTGGTGAAAGTCATGAGGGAACCATCACTCCACAGCCACACTCCTTCCTACAACCAGGAAACACAGGGACTTTTTTGAGACTTTTAGCTTTTAGCTAGCATGTTGCTATGTTGAGCTGTTAGTTTCTTCCACCTTTAGTGATAACTCAGTCTTGTCTTATTAAACGAATCTCAGTAAACTCAATCATTTTTTTTGCATTGTACCACAAAATGTAATTATTCAGTTTAGGAGTTAAAAAGCAGAGAGTTTGGGATGTCCTAAACCTCAGTTGCGTCGTAGCCTCCGATCCAGGTTGGGTTGGCCTGATAAGAGAATCGCAGGATGAGATTCTGGATCTTGTAGTATTCCAACATATTACGAACAGATGCCAGATTTCCCTTCAAATGCAAACAGTAGTAGTTTCTGTAGCAGGACAAAAACAAGCAGGTGGAGCAGAAAATGAGTTGTATTTAAATTTATTTTAAAGTTTACCTTCAGAACAAAGCGTTCAGTTTTACCTCAGCTTGAGCCCAAGTCAGCTGTCTTCCCACATATTTAAAGCAGCGATCATAGATTTTAGTCCAACCTGGGGGACAATACCTCCTGTGCATTATTCTCCTGGGGCCCCCTTTAAAATAAAGTCAAATAAAATAAACCATCAAATAGTACACTGTATGTAAGCAGTCATCAAATATTAAGCCCTGTTGTTCTTACTGATCTGCTAACATTTACATTTTTATATGCTTTGTTTTTATTTTTACACCTGCTGTTTGACTGCAGGAAATGATGAACAGCAATATCTGTCAGTTAAAAACTGGATGGATAAATAAGTACTACACCTAATGAAAATACTGTAACATGTTTAAAACCACAAATACTGACCTGAAACACTGCTCAGAAGCATCGAGGCACAAAGCAGCAGCAGCAGTCTCTGCATCATTCCAGATTAACAGATTATTGCCCTTTATAAAGACAGACAGAAATATGATTATCGTTCTTATTTTTTCATTGCAAGTTATTAAAATGTCCTCATGAACACAGCACAGTCCGTAGAACCATCTTCATCCTCACAGAAACCAGCTAAAAATATTATAATTATCATTATATTGTGATACTTTTAAGGTCTACAGGATATACAATTGTTTTTAAAAAGCCCAAGTATTTATCGTTTTGACTTTGCCATGCAAGCCTAAGATAAATAAATAAAATCTTACGCCTCAACAGAAACTGTTCCAGCGCAGAGGAGAGTCTGAGAACTGACCAAACAGAAAACAGTTTGACAGGTTGGCTGTCCAACTTACTGCAGACTGAGCTTCTTCTCCTCGACTCACCGTCAGCCTGCAGCTTCAGAATCATGATCAAAGAGCAGACACTTTATACAACCTTTATCTGGACATCTCAACAAAATGAGGAACTGACGGTCATGATGACAAAGTTAAAATGTGAGCTCTTTGGAGGTTTTGAAATGCCTATTTGACCTGGAGCTTATTGCACATATCTAGGATAAGGGATTAAGCCGGGATTTTAATGTAAACCTGAATAATTAAGCCTTGAATCGGTTGCATGGGAGGGGAAGCACTTTTGTTTCCATTGTAACAAGTGCCTTAAAACTAACCTAGTCCTGACCAGGTTTAAAGTGGAGCTTATTTAATCTGTTAATTTTTCTGAGCAGTAGACAGTCACTACTGCAGAAGCTGTTCATCTAACAACGTTTTACAGTCTTATATAAGCTAAAAAGTATTTTTGATCTTGTTTTGAGACTGATATACTAAGATCAGAATATGTTGGATTAGTAATCCTGTTAACCTGAAAAGTTTTCTTTATTTCAAGAAGTCTGACCAAGTGCAACTGTCAAATTGTCCATAACAAACACCATGTTCAAACATAAGGGTGTCCATATGTGCTCTTGGCACCAGGAAACCCTAGGCCGCAGCTCATTGATCGACTTTGTTGTCATTTCATCTGATCTGCGGCCGCATGTTTTGGACACTCGTGTGAAGTGAGGTGTGGAGCTGTCAACTGACCACTACCTGGTGGTGAGTTGGCTCCGTTGGTGAGGAAGGCTGCCGTTCAGACCTGGCAGACCCAAATTTATAGTGAGGGTCTGCTGGGAATGTCTGTCTTCTGTCAGACGGAGCTTCAACTCACACCTCCGGGAGAACTTTGAACACGTACCGGGGTAGGTGGGGGACATTGAATCTGAGTGGGCCATGTTCTGTACCTCCATTGTCAAGGCGGCTTACCTGAGCTGTGACCGTAGGTTTGTCGGTGCCTGTCGTGGCGGCAACCCTCGAACCTGTTGGTGGACACCAGCCGTGAGGGATGCTGTCAGGCTGAAGAAGGAGTCCTATCAAGTCTTTTTGGTCTGTGGGACTCTGGAAGCAGCCGATAGGTATCGGCAGTTGCTGAGGCAAAAACTCGGGCGTGGGAGGAGTTCGGAGAGGCCATGGAAAAAGACTTCCGTTTGCTGCTCTGCTGACCTAAACTCGGGACGTTGTGGGTCGGTGGGTAGAATACTTCGAAGATCTCTTCAATACTACCGACACGTCTTCTCATGAGGAAGCAGAGCCTGAGGACCCTGTGTCTGCATCACTGCAGACGCAGCACCAATCCACCTGTCAATCTCCCGCTTCATTCTTCCCTCATTCGTGAACAAGACACCAATATACTTAAACAATCTCTTCAGAGAAGATGGAAAGATGAGAAAAACTTTCAATTGCCCCCCTTAAATACCTTTTCTCATAATTGAAGTCACCTGTGTATGGAGGTCAAGGGTGACTGAACTTACCAAACCAAATTTGAGTTTGAGTACCTAAAATTAACGATTACTCCTGATCCCTCATATTAACCACAGACCCCCAACCCAAAGATCAGTGGCGGCTGGTCAGTAGGGGGCGCTGGTTCGCCGCCCCCCCTCTAGTTTCGGTACACAAAAATAAAATAAAATAAGGAATAAAATGTTATAAATATTTCGACAAAATATCGTATACATGTTTTCGGA
>JARVGW010217954.1:0-13784 GCA_031762495.1 Anablepsoides rubrolineatus | reverse complement strand
TTGCTCCTCAGCATGGCTGCCTAAAAACGCTGCAGGATTTCTCAAACATGCACGAATGAGTCAAAGTAAGACTCTGGGCATGTTTTTGATGAGAGGATAACATTATAACATGATATAAAGCTCAAAGTTGATTTTACATGATATAGCCCCTTTAATTTGTTATAGAATTGAACTATGTGCCTTTTTAAGTTATAAGAAATTCCAAAACTGTAGCATTTTCTGTAACATTAAAATCAACAGTTCTAAAAACGTGAACCTCAGGGATGACGTTTGGTTTCTATATTTGTGTTGCCAAATTCTAAAAAGCTAAATCTCTATCCAGACATTGAGTCAGAAGCTTCAATCCAGCAAGGCCTCAGATTAAACTTTGCTCTCCTCTTCAGGAGCCTCTGAACAGTGGGGACGACGTGAGCGATGATGACGGAGGGGAGCTGTTCGACACAGAGAATGTAGTGGTGTGCCAGTACGATAAGGTATGAGGTGGGAAAACTGTTGTTGAGGGTAAAAGTGGATGATTCCTGTGTGTTCAGAGGACATCTGAGTCTGAAACATCTGTTCTCATTTCCTGCTCCCCAGATTCATAGAAGTAAGAACAAATGGAAATTCCACCTGAAGGACGGGATTATGAACCTTAACGGTAGAGATTATGTGTTTTCCAAAGCCATCGGTGACGCCGAGTGGTGAGGCAGGGATGGGGAAAGCAGCCGGAGCAGGATCTCTGTAACTCCTCTCCGGTTACCAGAGCCTGTGGCATCCTTCCAAACTCTGTGACCGGATCCCTTCAAGAAGCTGCTTCAGAGTCTTTGAGAACTCAAACCCCCCCACCCCCACCCTAAAAGGATCATAAGGTACCGTAAAACCTGGGCGTCATCCATCGAAAACACTCGACTGGCCTTGCAGGATGAGAACCCTACAGAGGAAGGGAGAGGCTGTTTCTCTCTCCTTTTATCTTCTCCATCTTCCGGGCTTTTCTGCCTTTTATTATTATTATAGTTTTTTTATTTTTCTTTTAGTTCAAGAAAACAAACTTTTCGCATCAAACAGGTGTAGCGGACCAGGGTGAAGTGACCACCCTGCCACAGGAGGTCAGAGGTCATTCATTTTAAACCCCCCTCACACACACACACGATCAGAACCACCTTTTTATGATGCACTGTAGTCGGTTGACTGGAATGACTCGTGTCCACCTTTCTGTCCAAACTTAGTGCCACCAGTCCAAACTGCTGCCTTTTTAGAGACCAGAATCACTTTTTTTCTTTTTTTTTGCTCCTGTTTGTTTTTGCTCCTCAAGTTCTCGTCCTGTCTTCACGTTTTGACAAATGGTGCTCCAGAGTGTTTTATGTAGGTAATCTATTCTTGTTGTAGATATTTTTTAAAATATGGTCGATGAAGGGTTAGAGGAAGAAAAAGGTAAATTGATGCGAATCTTAAAATTTTATTAATAATAAAAGTAATAAGTTATTTTTAATCTTAATCAACAATACTGTTCTGTTCCATTTTTGCGTCTCTGGAGCTCCATTCCACCTTTTTATTAAAAAAAAGAAAAAAAAAGTTAGTATTTCAACAAATTGAACGTTTGCCTTGTTGCTTTTTTTAGTTTTCTGCAGCCGTCTGAAGATTTGCTTTGTCACTTCATCGATGTGAGGTCAGTCTTGGTGATCAAAAGCCGCAGCGTTTTTTTGTTTTGTGTGTTTGTGTGTGTGCGAGAGAGACAGCCACAGATGAAGTTTGTGTATGTGTGTGTTCCCTGGACTAACGTTAATTTCACTCGCACAACCTGCAGTCTCAAAACCGCCACAGTTAAAGCAGTGGCAGTGGTGACAGTTCTTTTATTTATTGCTCAAAATTTTGATATTTTTGTTTTATTTTGAAAGGCTGCAGCACCAAACTGTGCTCTTATTGCGTAATAAGTGTTCCTTTATGTTTTTCTTTTTTTCTGGGCTCCCCGACGCTGTGCTCCACATTAAGTCCACCGTCCGTACTCCTGCGCTTTCAGCATATCTACAACTTTTAGAACGAGAATATTTTCTATCAAAGTGAGTTTAATTCCAGGGGACCTGTGTGTATTTCTGCTGTTTGTTTTTAGTGCCCCTATTGCAGCAGTTTGAAATAAAAGTTCGTGTTTTTGATGTTGTTTCAGTGATTTTTTATTTTTGTTGTTGTTTTTCATAGAAACCACCTGAACACAGGAAAAAAAAAAAACAAATCCAGAATCTCATTTAGTTCTGAAGTTTCTATATTTGTTGATTGTTAGAGAAATAATCCTAATCCAGCAGGTCTTTGTGGTTTTCAGTCCGTAATATCAAATCAGACCATATCCACTTTGTTGTGCCTTTTCTGACTTCTTATTTTTGTTTGCATACAAATCAAACATGTACTCTTTACTTTTTAAATTGCTGTTAAAAGAATGAATACAAATTTGTATTTTAATATTCTTAAATCAATTTAAACTCATACATTAAACTGTTTTTTGCAAAAAGAAGACAAAATATACTTTTGCATTGATTTTTTTTTTTTTTGGTTTAGTTTTAAAATGTGTGCATTTGTTCTCGACATTAACTTTTAACTGTTTGACTTTATATAGCTGTATTTAAATTTTACTTGTGTTTATTTAAGCTTTAGTGGTTTAACAAGTTCCCACTTCATTCGTTTCACTTTGATGTATTTCATCTATCCAGGTGTTCCCTGGTGCAGTCAGCTGCACAAGAATTTAGTAATATTTTGCTTCTGAAGCTGGAATTTCAATACATTTTTATTTGATTAATGGTAATCTATGCATGTACAGTATTTAAGTGGACAAGTCATGCATTTAAATATTTTTTATATATTTTAATCCTTCAGTAGTGGAACTGAAACGCTTTAGTCTGAATTCCTTGCTATTGTAACTCCACAAGCCCCTCTTTCACCTCTTTTCTAAGATGTGTCTCAGATCAACTCGTTTTGAGGCTGTCTCTTTAAATCCAAATTAGGCACTTCATGCCCCGCCCCCCTCCAGCTTCCAGACGTGTCCACTCCTGTTTTATAGAGGGGTTTACGTCTTTCTTACAGCACAGAAACCTTTTCTTTACAAATGAATTAAAAGATGTAAACAGAGGACTTGTCCATCCAGCCATACATGTTGGAGCCAGAGGAGAATGAAGACCACAAAATTGTGTTGGTAAATCCAGACTTTAGATCTGTCCTGGTTTAATTTCAGAAAATCTCAGAGAAAATAGAGAAAACTGAACGGGTTGGAAAATGACAGAATATGAAGATGCATGTGGACAAAATTGTTGCTACCCCTTGTTTATTGAAAGAAAAACCCACAATGGTCACAGAAATGACTGGAATTTGACAAAGGTTTCTCTAACAGTGCATGATGTGCTGTTGAGACCCAGAGTCCAAGCAGGGTCTGGATGTTAGTCAGGGTTTACACACTACAGGAGTTCTCTCTGCCAGGTTTTTAAAGTCTTTCCCAAACTATCTCCGTCTCAGTTATTATGAGCTCAGAGTGTGGTCCTGTCGAGGGTTAAAGCTCAATCTAAAACTAAGTTTTGCTCTTGATTGGTAGTGGGTTTGGCTGAATTCAGCCGCAGAGGAGGAACGAAACCTCGTCTGTGTTTTATGAAGTGGGTCCTCCAGCTGCTCCTGGATGTTCAAGACGTCAAAATGAACCTTCTAGTAAAGCCCAGAAGTCTGGCTTTTTGCTTTACACAAACTCGAGGTGAATCCCATTCTGCTATAAAAGCCAAAGTTTGACCTTCCGATGATTATAGTAAACAGGTTTGTTGGCTACATCATGTTAAATTTCCTATAAAACCTTAAAGTATTTAGTCTGTTTCTATAGAAGCATATTTGTATTTGGTTTTGCCTCCATATTTGTGTGTTTGTTCTGAATTTGTACATCAAGCTTTCTTTAATCTTTCAGTTGTTCCCTCTTCCGGGGTCTCCATAGGGAGTCATCCTACCTCCATGTCCTCTCTACTTCCAAATATCTCCTCCTCGTCTTTCCTTTTACCAGTAAATCTACCGTCCCTCCTCTGCACATGTCCAAACCATCTTTATCTCTTTATCTCCTGTGTTGTACCTCTGACGGTCTGATTCCTGATCTTATCCATTCTTATCCCTCCCAAGGAGAACCTCAACATCTTCAGCTCTGCCACTTCCAATCCTATATCCAAACCATACAACATGTCTGGTCTCACTACTCTCCTGTAAAAAAAAAAAAACTTTCCTTCGACCTTTGCTGCCATCCTCAAGTCACATCACACAGGAAATTTTTCTCCATCCTTCAAGCCTGCCTGGAATTTCTTCTTCACCTGTCACTACATTCCTCATTTTCCTGGACAGTCGACCATAAGTAGTTTAAGGGTGTAACAATGAATCGATGAAAAAAAATTGATCCATATCGACATGTGCCCAATGTGGATCGATATACACCCATCTAACACAATCATTTGTTAGATGGGCATACATGTATATCCCATCATATTGATCACAGACTTGTGAATTGAACTGAATCAAAATGGTATAATGACAGACTTTGTGATATTAAGAAATAATGCATCATCCAAAAAAAATCAATATATTGTATCGTGATAAATCTGGTGATTTACACCCCTTATTGAAGTCCTGCACTTTTGGGAGTTAGCTTCTTATAGTCCCACCATTCCACGTGCCTTCCCCTCATTCATTACTACTCTGTCTTTATATAACTGACTTTCACTCCTCTTCTTTAAGTGCATATCTTCACCTCTCCAGGTTCTCTTCCACCTGGTCCCTGTTCCAACTGGTCACCTTCCATTACAGATCATCTACAAACATAGTTTACAAGGATTCCTGCCTGACCTCTGGCTGTTAGTCTGTCCATCATCAGTGCAAACATGGTGGTAGTAACTGCATACACATCAAGTTGTACAAATTGTCTGTAAATTACATGGATTTTCCCCCATTTCGCAGATATACGGCCATAAAGGGCAATCTCTCAGATCTTTTTCAAAAACTGCTTCAAATTTTACGTCTCACCCTGTAATTGGAAAAATGACTGATTCTTCAGGGTCAAGATACAGATAAACATCTTAAAGAGTTAACACGTATGTAGCTGGAAAACATTCCCAATGCATACTGAGAACACGCATTGCATTATTGAGAGGTTTGACCAAAAAAGGGCATAAATCTATCATTTATCATCATATAAGCAATAAGTCTAGACAAGGGGTGCACAATCCTGGTCCTCATGGGTTATCCTGCTCCAACACACCTGATTCTGTAAAAAGTCACCTCTTCAAGTTTTGCAGAAGCTTGTTAATCACAAATTTTTTTCTAATCAGGTGTGTTGGAGCAGAGAAACAAGTAAAACAGTAATATTCTTTGAAGACCAGGATTGCCCACCTAGGCTAGAGCTTTCATTGTTGCTGTGTCTGAGAACATTGCCATGTTGATCCCAAGCCTAATATTTTTCTAAAGAATCTGAAAAAGAACAGCTTGTTTAAATAATAAAAAAAAAACCTGCTGGTGATCTTTACTCAATGTTCTGTTGAACATGTTCAGAGTTCCTGCATCGATTCTTGGTTTGCAGCATTCAGAGAGCAGAGCTCCAGAAGGTTGGGGGTAAAAGAAAAAAAGGTTGAACTCCTCTTTTCTTTCTGCTGAGGACATTTACAGATGATCACACTGTTTCAATAAAACCTGAAGCATCCTTAAAGACCCATCTCGACCCCAGTCACCCTGTGATTAAACTGTTAGATTTGGGAGAGAGTTGGGCCAGTAAAGTGAAGGAGAAATTCACTGAAACCGCTTTAATGCTGCAGCCAGTAATTCTTTTTCTCACTCTTTTTCTAATTTCTTCATCTCACCTCAATTAACAGCAGTACTGCATTCAGTAAGGATGTAGAATATTGTCTCAGATTGTAGCTCGTTAAAACACTCGCATAAATTAGGAAACATGTTGCTGATTTAAGTCCAAAAACTCATAGAAGTAGCTGAATTGTACTTAAACATATGTGCAAACTGTTGAAATAGGGGATAAGAGTATTTTTGTAATGAATGTTCCAAAGGTCAAACCAACACCCTGCCACTATCAAGATAAAATGACAAAGTTCTGTCATCATTCCAACCACACTGGTACATAACAGTTCATGTTTGCCTATAGTCAACAAAGTACCAACCAAGTAGGGGCACAAATCTTTGCCTTAGAGGAGACATACCATGCTTTCAGGTCCTCCTTTTTCACATTTTATTTAGCTGGAGGTTATATAAAGTGGAACTGTGTTTGGTCTGAATTTCTCCTTACAGTAACGCCACAAGCCCCTCTATTGCCACTTTTC
Organism: Anablepsoides rubrolineatus; assembly: GCA_031762495.1. Classification (NCBI taxonomy): domain Eukaryota; kingdom Metazoa; phylum Chordata; class Actinopteri; order Cyprinodontiformes; family Rivulidae; genus Anablepsoides; species Anablepsoides rubrolineatus. Next base: position 7,479 of record JARVGW010217954.1, on the reverse strand, counting down.
TGAGGTGTGTTTCAGATCAACTCTTTAAATCCAAACAAGATGCTTCATCCAGTCCCCCTCCAGAATCCAGAGCAGTTTGATAGAGGAGTTTATGGCTATAGAGCTGCGCAGAAACTTTTTGTTTACAAATGAATTAAAAAATGTCAACAGCAGAAGACTTGTTCATCCAGCTTGACATGGAGCCAGAGTCTGACCCAGAACCAGAGGAGAATGAAGATGATAAAACTGGGGTTGGTAAGTCCAGACCTTATGTTTAGAAAATGCCATAGAAAATAGAGAAAACTGAACGGGTTGAAAAATGACATAATTGTTGGTGCACAACGATTGTGGTTAGTACTGTTGTCTCACAGCAGGTCCTGGATTCGATCCCCCGTGTTTGGACCTGGGATCTTCCCGTTGACAAAAGTTTCTTTAAATACAGTGCATGATGTGCTCTTGAGACCCACAGTCCATGTGTCCATGAGTTTGCATGTTCTCCTCATGTTTGCATGGCTTTTCTCCAGCTACTCAGGGTTCCTCCCACAGACTAAAAACATTTAGTTTTGGTTGCTGTCAGGCCTCAGGTCTCCCTTAAAAAACAGGTCTGGGATCTCAAATGAAATGAATTCCAGTTTATTTCTCTTTCAGTGGAACTCTGTTCGAGTTCCAGATGAAGTTTCTTTGAGTCGTATCAGACTGAGCACAGGACAACGTCACATTTGATCCACAAACTGACCCTGAAACAGCAATTAAATGTGTGCAGTTGGCAGTTATCTGATTATCACCTACATTTGAACAGTAGACTAACGATAACTTTACACTACACTGACTGTAAAATACAGTAAAAGACAGCTGGGTATTATTAACCTGTACTAATAGTTAACAAAAAAAGGTTTGAAGTAATAAGTTATCCAGATGGGATAAATCCTCCTTTAGAAGTGTAAATATTGCAACAGTCTGCAACAGGCCAGTGTGTCTTTGTGCTTTTTATTAAGAAAACCTTGAAGAAATTAGGAAGAGCAAAGCAGCTCTGTCCAAGAATCAGTGAGCAATTAGAACCATCCATCGCTACGAGCAGCTCACGGTTTACGTTTGTTTTACTTTAGTCAAACGTTTTAGTTCCACAACGTTTCTGATTCTTCCAAGAAGTCATTGTTGTTGAACACAGTGGAATTCAAACCATGCTGTTTGTGTTGTCTTCATTTAACTGGCCTAATTAATACTGACAGGACTTTTTTTTTTACCATTGCAGACCGCACAATTTACAGGCAGATTTTATTTTTTCTAAAATATTAGAGGTCTTAACGAGTTCATCTCTGAAGACAAAACTGATCTTGGTGAATTTAGGGAATTTGTTTACTTGTATTTACTAAATTGTGTATTCTACAACCCCCCCCCCCCCGCCCCCCTGCTGCCAACATATAGGAAAGCAGTAATGACTCAAAACTATCAAGATATTTTACTTTTATTTTGCATCAATTCAGAATAAGGTAAATCTTTTACCCTCCTACTGCTGTTAGGTGGCCTTTTGACCCAGCAGGAGGTATTTTAGTGCATGTTCTGGAGGTGACCACTGGAGGGCGCTTCATAGAGTCTCATTCATAGACTTGAATATAGATGACTAGACTGAGCCCCGCCCATACAGTTCACTGGTAGCGTCTGTGACAGCATGGAGGAGCAAAAATGGAGTCCAAAAAGGGCAACAGCTCACAGCCTCCATAGAGACTAATCGATAAACAACAAGCTGAACTGGATCTGTTTCACAAATTAGTGGTCATGTTTTTACAGTGAATTAATAACTATGTTAATTTCATTCAACAATCATGTAAAACAGCAGATATATACCAGAAAATATATAATTTATAAATAATGATCTAAACCAGACCTGATGTCAGCCTATAACTTTGACTTTAGCTATAATGATGACTTCAGCCAATATTATATGAACTGTAAAATATTAATAATAATTGGGTTCTTCTTATTATTAATAGTTTTAATGATTTCTACATCGTCAGTCCTTGTTTTTCTGCTCTGTTGTCAACATGTACAGTAATGGGAAATCCAGACTCTTGACTGTTTTGCGTCAGCAGCCGATCACACGGTCACATGGTTTCTGCTCACTCCAGCTGTTCTATATAAACTCCTTGGTTCCATTTAAACAAACCACTGATCAGTGTAACCATAAATTCTAATGGGTGAAATAATTTTGAAAGACTCACAAATAAACTAACATAAGAATGAATTAGGTCATGTTGGGGCTGTGAGCTTTAGTAAAAATTGACCTAACAACATAAAATTGACCTGGACTTTGAACTAGTTCCTGTTAAATGTGAACAGTGTTCAAATGAGTGTTTTTTTAGTCAGCCATTGGTGGCATGGAGGCTGTACCACTGACACAAGTTCCACCTTCACACCCTCTGCACTCATATTGTTTATCATAAGGTAAATATCCAAATAAAATTACAGTAAAAACTACATAAATCAATGAAAAGCATTAGAGGGATAACTATGATACCATTTTTATTCATTTATTGGAAATTTATTGCAAAATTTCTGGTGCAAATATTCCATTAACAATTTATTTGCATTTAAATTGATGTCTGGAAATTACCTGGGGACCCTCACTTGAGGTTTCATGACCCACAGAGGGGTCCTGACGGGTCTGTTGTTATGAAAAAAAATCCTAAATGCATGCGAACTAATGAGTTTTTGTTTTACTTATGAACTATGTTTAATTTCTTATGCATGAATTTTGACCACAAATAAATTTAGTTTGCATTGTTGTGTATTTAATGTAAAAACAGTTGTTAAAGGTGAACCTGCATGATGCTGCTCATCGACCATAAATCTAAACCTCTGAGACGAGTGAAACCACTTAAACAAGTACGAGTGTTTCACCTGCTTAAAACACTTCGCTCCACCTCGGTCGTCACTCGAGAGCTTTCTGTTAGACAGACAAACTTGACTCTTGAAGAGAACCATTCAAGCTGACAGAATAACGTGAGGAATGACATAAATTAACTCGACTTCAGCTCCTCTGACTGAGTCTGTTCCTGTGAGCAGCCCTTGATTCCTTTCCCACTACTTGTGTTTAGCAACTTGATCTGCTGTGACTGAGGTGCATTGGTGTGCCCTGCCCTTCTTATCTGAGGAACGTTTCACATGTGGGTTTATTTGTAATACCGGGGGGGACGGAGGAACGACGGGCGAGGCCCTGAGAGCCAGATAGAAGAAGAAGAAAGTCCAAATAAATCAACCTGAAGTTTTATTAGGTCTGCTCAGCTCTGTCTATTATTGGTTCGGGCCTCAACCACAGCTCCTGGTGAAAGTCCACAACGATACTGATGGAGAAAACACATTCACTCACAACACCCTGCACGTACTTTGACTTCCCCCGTGAATGTGCAGTCAGTATGTGAGCTGACATTAAGGAGCAGCGGAGGGAACGGCGAGCTCTCACAAACGCAGCCAGGCACATCTTCCAGCTCAGGATGCTTCGTGAGGTTGTGGCAAACTGAAAATGATGTCCTGGTAGGAATTTACAGTGAAATGTCTGGAACACAGCGAGAAGATGCCACTTTTAATATACCCCCACCCCCAATTTTATCTTGAAAACAAGAGTTCCTTCAAGTTTTGAGGCTTTAGGTAAATCCCAGGCCGGACTGGAAATGACGGATTGTATTTTCCATACAAATTGGGCAGGATGTGAATCCAAAATATTAAAGATCTGCAGTAATGATTTGTTGATCTGCTGAAAAAAGCAAAGCGTCAGACGAAATGCCAACCAGATGTTTAGCTTCCATTGACAGAGAGCGTTTTTAAACTACTAATTTAATATAAAACATGTTAAAGTTACAGATCTACCAGCAAGGATAAAAACAGTTGTACAAGAATGACATGTTAAAGGAATGCATAGAATTTCAGGCTATGATCATCTTATGTTGAAAAATGCTAAACCTTTTTATCAGCATTATTTGTGACGTCACATGATAAGCGGTGTGAGGTGTCGGTGCTCTCAGAGTATGTGTTGGAGAAGAGTCTCAGCTACCACCACACCAACATTTAGCTCAGTGTTGGTAAAACTGTTATAGCCACAGTTTGCTAAGTTTTGGCTGAGAATGCTAATTGATGGCAGCCATCGTGACTTGAGGTCACTTCAAAACTGAATTATGTATTGATCTACTCTTTATCCAATGATTAACTTCTTAAAGTTTTGTAATAATCCAGTGGTTCATGAGATATTTTTTATAACTGTCATACAAAAGGGGAAAAGGGTTGTTTAGGTTGTCTTTGGTCTTGCTGTATTTAGTAACTTTCAAAACAAATCTTTTGCATAAAGAAGAAAACAAATATTTTATTTTTCTAAAAAGCAGTTTAATGAAGTTCTTTCATAAAAAACCCTGATGTCCATAATGCACATGCACTGTAAAAATACTTCTATATGCACTTTAAAATCTAAGTCAAATGCTGAACTCAACTGTCTGTGTTCACTTTTCAGAGCTAAAATAGGGAGAACTAAAGTGTTTCCTCATCCATACGTCTTCATTTATATTTACATAGTATACAGAGATGCTATGTGTTGGTATTTTCATAAACTGGATCAAGTTTCTGCTGTTGAACGACACTGAGCCAGCAGGCTGGAGAACTCAATAATTGCAAATAATCAAAGAAAAGTCATCACATCACTGCAGACTGAGGGTCTTAAAGGGATAGTTCACATATTAAGTGGGGGTTTGTGGAAAGTTATTAAACATTAATGAGCTAACAGCTGGTCTGAGTGGAACCAAGACTAAATTAAACTGCTGCCATTGTAAAAAAAACTCCAATCTTTTTTTTTTTTTATCATTTTTATTTCCTTCATTAAAAGAAAAAACAAAAATGTCATTAAAAAAGTATATCATACAATCTTAAAACCTTCATAGTAATTTCTATAACCACGTAAAAATAATCCTCAATGTCATCTGGAACTCTGCATTATATGGTTGTTTACATGTAAAGATGTGATTATTTGCTAGCACAAATGGCAGCAGCTAGTTGTAACTCTTCAACCTAAATGGTGAGCACAAAAACTTTAAGCCAGGTTGATCAAAGAACTATTGAAGATGGATTCAAAGTACTGAAAAATCCTTCAACACATTTTGCTATAATTTTTGTAATATTTGAAATGCACTCAATTTACAACTGCAATACATTTTAAATATTGTATTTTTGTATATAAATTAACACATTAATCTTGTTTTCTTTTCTGTTTAAAAAAAGCTAAAGATACAGTTCAGTGACATTTGATATTTTTCAACAAGTACTGTAACATCTTTGCAGGTGAACTTTTAAAATTCGGTCCAAAATCGAAATACTTGAGCTTTTTGTTAAATATCCAGCTTTGTCCTCAAACATCACAAGACCTTTGTCATTCAACCCTGATCCTGTCTGATTTGGCTCCCTGAACCAGGTCTCATGTGTTCAGGCTTTGGCTCTCCTCAGTGATTGTCTTCTGGTTGATTGTTTGGTGGTAGTTTTGTCCAGCAAAGATCTTCAGGTTGATGGGTACTTCTTCTTGTCCGATGCTTCCTCCTTTTCGAATCTTGTCTCTACGGACCTGGAAGGTCCCACTGCTGCCCTTTGATGAGACGGTCTGGCCTCTGAACAGCTGTGCTTGCTGCTGACAAAGGCCAACCTTGCTGAGAAGGATGAATATATCTCCCCTGAAGGCCTTGGTGAAGATGGCATAAAGAAAAGGATTGGCACAGGAATTGAGGGGGTAAAAGAGCACCAATAAGATCTTAGAGTTAGAGACAGTGATAAGGGGTTGGTCTAGCACAGCTGACATGGCATAAAAGGAAATGGGAGCCATGCATAGGAAGTCAGTGAAGATGAGGACCGCCATGCGCTTGGCGATGTTGGTGTCCTTGGACCCTGAGCGGTAGTGAGGGTTGTGGACTGTGCAATAGATCTTGAAGTAGCAAGCGCAGATAACAAAAAAAGCCAGGATGTTCAGAACTAATACCAGTAATATGTAGACCTGAGCTGCAGTGGACTGAGTGTCCATTGGAAGACAGATGCTGACCTTCTGGTAACTGCTCACTCCAACCAGTGGGAGCAGGGCAAGGAGGAGGCAAAAGATCCAGCCACCTAACATGACGGCTGCTGCGTGGTGCAGTCGAAGTTTGCGATCCAGCCGCATGGCAAAGGTGATGGCGTACCACCTTTCCAGAGTGATCACAGTCAGGGTGTAAACAGACAGTTCGCTGGCGAAGACGGTGAAAAATCCAGCGAGTCCACATCCAGGTCCTGTCTGCCAGTCTATGGCATGGTTGAAGTACTCAGAGCGAGTGTGGAGGTCCACAGAGGCGATGAGGAGCAGATAAATCCCCATGCACAGGTCTGCAAAGGCCAGGTGGCACATGAGGAAGCGTGAGACGGAGAGCTTGTAGTGGCTGGTGAGCAGCACCAGGAGAACCACCATGTTTCCAAGAACCGCCAATAAACTCACAAACCACACAGAAACCCGCAGGAAACCAAAGCCCATTATGTCCTCACAGGGATTGAACTCGTCTGGCACTGGTGAACATTCCACCTCCTCGCCCTCCTCGCACACCACATAATCGTAACGACTGTCAAAGTTTTGGCTGCTGTCCTCCTCGGGATTCTTGAGGGTCTCTCCAAAACCCACTTCTTCATCTTGCTGGCCTCCAAAGTAGGCATGGTAGTGGAGGCTTCCCTGGAAGTCTCCTCTTTTCCAGTCAGGCTGTGACTCTCTGGTACCTTCGCTGCTCTGCTCCGGGTCTGGGGGTGTTTCCATAACACTGTCCCCCTGAAGGGATGGCATGCGGAGGGGCCCAACAGAGCGCTTGTGGTGCTGCTCAATGAAAGACGTAAGGTTACAGATGATGTACTCCAGAAAGCTGAAAAAACCCATGGAGATGAGTCAAGTTAGATTGCATCCAATAGATAATGTCCTAGTTCTTAACAGTTCTGGAAAAAATATGGTACATCTTTTAATTTCAAAATTTTACATATCAGGACATAATAAAGATCTGATTTTTACAAAATTCTAAAATTTATTCAGATCTAACCTAATCAGACTCAAAAAGACCAAACACGTTATTTTTGGGAAAAGTTGCCAGCACAACTTCTGTTTGCACAGATTCTTTCTAAATGAACCACAAGATTTCTGAAACACTTTTCTTTGGACGTTCTGTATGAGAGTAAAGTAAGGTTTGGTGAAGCTAAACAGCACATCAGCACAAACACCTCTTACTTACTGTGAAGCACAGCGGTGGTGAGGTGATAATCTGGACTTCTTTTCAGTCACAGGACTTGAGCACCTTGGAGTCACAGAGTCAACCAGTAACCCTTTTGTATACTAAAGTTAGAGTTAAATTTGATGCCAACTAAAGCTTGGCAGAAATTGGGCCATCAGCAGGACATTGGGCCTCATGCAAGAACATGTTCGTATTCTTCTCCTAAATTTCTCTTACTTTTGTTCGTATGAAGGGTTCG
>JARVGW010217948.1:0-13785 GCA_031762495.1 Anablepsoides rubrolineatus | reverse complement strand
AAATTTACTTTTGATACTTAAGTACAAAATATATCAGATACTTTAAGACTTTTACTCAAGTAATATTCTTAGAGGAGACTTTAACTTTTACCTAAGTAAATTTATGGTAAGATACTTGTACTTTTACTCAAGTATCACTTTGAGGTACTTTATACAACACTGCTCATCTCTCATAAAATAATAAAGTGAAGAGTTACAAACTTTTATTTGGAAAAAGAAAAAAAGAGCATCTAGATTATACAGAGTTTTAAGTATATACACTGCAAAAACTATCCATCTAACCAAGTTTGAAAACCTTATATCCAGTCAAAAAAATCTTTTTGATCTTGTTTTGAGACTGATTTACTAAACAAGAACTGAATCTGTAAGACTAATACACAATACTATCTTGTTTTCAGAATATGTAAGATTATTTGTCTTGTTAGTCTGAAAATTTGACTCAAATTACGTGAAAATTTTCTGCCAATGGAGAAAGAAATTTTTACTTGGTAAGATTCTTGAAATAGGCTACAAACAAATTGAGTCAAATCAAGTATTTCAAGAATCTTACCAAGTAAAATTTTCTTACTCCATTGGCAGAAATTTTTGACTTAATTTGAGTCAAATTATCAGCCTTACAAGACAAATAGTTTTACACATTCTGAAAACAAGATTATTATTCTTACACAATCAGTTCTTGTTGCGTAAATAAGAACAAGATCAAAAAGATTTTTTTTTTTTGGCTGAATATAAGATTTTAAAACTTGATTAGATGGACAGTTTTTGCAGTGTAAGTTTGGTCTGTCCCACAGTTTCAGTCCTATTGACTTCATCAGCTGCCTCCAAATGAAGTGTTATTTTCTTCTTTCAGAAAAAAAATTATTCTGCTCTGTACTTGTGGGTATAAAACTAATGTACAGAAGAAGAAGAAAAAATAGTTAAAACCAGGGCCAGAAGGGAAATAATCAATATTGTGACACTCAGCTTTTCTCCAAACTGTCAGCAAGAAAATATACCTGGGGAAGAATTCATCATTTGCATAGTGTAGTAGTACTTTAAAACAGCCTGACACAAGTAATAAAAATGTATTAGCTCAGGACGTGGGGGCCTACGTTGTGCTGAGTGTGTTGGCTTGCAGTGCTGAATAAGCTAAGGCTACAAACTTCCTCCTGGGTTCATGACATGATTCTAGGAAATGATCCTGTAATTGTGAGACTAACACTTGTGCGTGGTGTTACTGCCAACACAACTAACACCCGGATACCTTGTATTTCCCTGGCGTTAGATTGTTTTGTTCCAGTACTGCCTAAGGCTGTAGAGTTTCTACTGGTAAACCTTACTCTTGAAGAATTACTGGGGGAAAAAAATAACATTGTCACTGGAAAAAGCTGCAATGCTCACAAATAAGAATGTTTAAAGCAAATAAAAGTGCTTACTGTTTAACAGCAACCCGAGTTGTTCCCCCCGGCAATGTTTTATCAAAATGAGAAATAATATGAAATAAAAATCACCACCAGCTTGTCCTTCAACCTGACCGTTATCAATGGAAGTAAAAAGTCGGCTAAAATTTAAAAACTCAACTGTGACTAAGGGCAAAATAAAAAGTGTTTATTTTTATTTCCATTTCAGAAAAACTGGAGTCGTCTTCGCTATACAGCTGTTTGATGAAAACCTGTTTGAAGTGAGTTTTCAGCTTATGATTTACTTTGGGTTTTTAGATACTCCAGGCATGTTCCCTGGAGCATCCTTTCTGTTGACCTAAGGTCGGTGTCACAGATGTTAAAAGGGGACATATCATGCAAAATACACTTTTCTTTTACTCCTTAAATACATTTTGTTGTGTAACTGCTGTCTCTAGGAATGCAGAAACAGTGACAGCTTGCAGTGACAACGCAACCAAAGGTGTCCATGTGAATTGCTGAATATGCCAGAAGTGTCTCATTGTTGCAGTTGTGAGATGAAAGTTGTCATTTTGTTCACATCTTCGAGTCCTTTTTTTGTCACTTCCACCGGGAGAACTTTTCACCCTCCTCTGCATGAGAAATTATTTTGTGATTGGTAATGGAGTCTAGACGAAAGTTCAACCCTGGAAGACTAATCAACCTCACCTGCTCCATCCAGCTGCTGCGTCACAAGCCCAGCCTCATCCAATCAGGGTTTGACTGTCTGTGGATAAAAGCATCCTATTCAATTGCATCAACCTTCCACCTCCCCTCCTCCTCCCTTCATCTTCTGGCCTCCAAGGACTTCCCTCTCCTTTGACCTCCACCACCAGTGTCGGGCCCCGGGGGGAAGAAAAACTCCTACCCCTTATCTTAAGCAGCTCATCGGAGCTTAAAGCATCTCACAGCGCTCTCATCCTCTGCCGGGGTCCGAGCGCCAAACTATGTCATTCATGTCAATAAACCTGCAAGTCACTCATGTCAATAAAAAAGAAATCCCGTGCAGTGACGTATACTGCAGTGGGAGGGGTTTCCTAGCAGCTCTGTCTAAGGGGCTGTGAAATGTGTGTTTGAAAACGAATGTGGAACGATTGCGTGATAATTGTTTGTCTTTGGGTCAAGTGTATATGGCCCTTAAAAAATTTCTCTTTAAAAAGGAAAAAAAAAAACTGCTACATAAAATGAAAGGATCATCATAAGTTTTTCTTTTTTCATTGACAATGTTTTTATTGTTTGATGCCAAATCTCATTTTTGATGTCAGTGTAAGCTGTCACTGTTTTAGCTTTATAGCTAATATGCTAAATTCAGTTAAACTAATGCTCCTATTTTAAGTTTTACTTGCAGTCACACACATACAGTATGTCTATTTCCTCGACTCAAAAAAAAAACTTCTTATTAGGCCCTACTGACAACTCCCCAACTGTCATGCTCACAGACATTATCGACCTTTCATATCTCATTGTAAAAACCTGGGTGTGGGCCACTGACAGGGGTCGGTGACAGGAGAGAGCCTGTAAGTGGAGAAGTGATGAGGCCGATTGAAAGATAGGAAGGACAACTCAATTGCTGACAAGCTGCTTAGACGTGATTGTGCGACCAACATTGTCGTACTTCTTACTACGTATGCTAAACACTAAAAAAAAAGACTTCAGTGAAGTTGTGACCACGCTTCTCTTGTTCTGCTGTGGCTCTTTCAAGAGTAATTACAGTTTTCAGAGCAACATCCTGTCTTAGGAAGATAAAAAAATAATCAATCTATCTCATCCCAATCCGGTGCTTGACTTAGGACTGATACAGAAGCATAAATCAAAGTGTATTACTGATGGGAGGGGTTTGGCAAACTTCACATCCAGACTTTTGTTGGTTAATAGGTTGCATTAAGCCCATCAAGTGGTGTGGTGCGTGATAAGGAGTCTCACGGGCCCAGTAGGGGCCTGCAGAAGCTCTTGTAATGAATGGTTGGAGCACTGCTGATGCACAGCAATCATTAACAGCCTGATAATTACTCTGGATACCTTAGTGAATTGAGTGTGCATGGGTGTGTGTGTGCGATGCAGATAGAGACATTACGATGTGTGAGGCCTCCGAGAGAAACAGATAAGCGTTGTTTGTGTGTATTTTGCTTTGCTGGTTTAACATTTTGTGTACGTGTGTGGCCTAGAAACGTCCTTTCTCCCGCTTTGTATTCATATTCGTGCTTACAAGTGCAAATATGAGCATTTTTCTCTGCTGCTTTCTGCAAAGGTATCTGAAGCTGTCACAGCTACGAAAAGCTGCTATTAAAAACAAAAACAAAATAAATAAAATAGAGCAACGTCCTGATTAAGGTGACATGATGCTTGTTGGCTTCTCAGATGTGATTAAAAAGAAATATCTTTGTTGTTTAAATAAAAAATGTAAAAAAATTAACAAATTTATTTTTTTTTACTATGAAGAAATACATTGTTTTTTTGGTTTCCCTTCTATCAAAAACTACCAAATAATCTAAAATGTAAATCATGTATTTTGAGTTTTCAGTACAGCACGTGGTGGTTAGCACCAACGCAAGAAGGTCCTGGGTTTGATCCCCGGAGTCTTTGTGTGCGGAGTTTGCATGTTCTTCTTGTGCTTGTGTAGGTTTTCTCTGGATACTACGGTTTCCCCCACCCCCAAAAACATGAACAATAGGTTGCCTTCAGGCCCAGGCCTCCCTTGAAAATAAGATTTGTGATTTCAATGGGACTTGCCTGGTTAAATAATGGTAAATAAATGATTTGATGAAGACATATGTTAGGTTTTGTTACGTTGATTAGTTCATCATTTTTTTTTCTCATTTTAAACTTTCACTAGGTCAATCACAGCAAGTCATCTTCCTCTGTCCTCACTCAAATTACCCTCATGTCCTCTCTTCCTGCATCCTTATAACTCCTTTTTGCTCTTCCTCTGTCTTTTTTCTGCATTTTTACCATCCTTCAAACAACATACTACCTGACTTCCTCTGGACATGTCCAAACCATCTCAGTCTGGCCTTTGTAACATTATCTCCCAATCATTTAACCTGTTCAGTACCTCTGATCGGTATACTCACAATTCAAAAGCTCACAGACTTAATGAAAAAGGAGAACTCTGGAGAGGCTATAGATCAGTGGTTCTCAATTTCAGTCCTCAAGGACCACTATCCTGCATGTTTTAGATGTTTCCCTGCTTTGGCACACCTGATTTTATTGAATGACTGATTGACATGGTTCTGCAGAACTTAAAGACCTGCTAAAGAACCTCAAGGACCACTATCCTCCTTGAGGACTGGAATTGAGAACCACTGCTATAGATAAACCCAGTTGGTCAAAATAGGTGTTAATCAAAAGAAGACAGCCAATCAAATAGTTTGGACAGCCTATTATTCAAATTCAAAGTCCCTGGTAGGCTATAAAGAAGAAGGAAGGAGCCACAAACTGATAACGTACCATGGGTGGGTATATTACATTCAAGTCTAATTCTGTATTTGTCTCCTGGTTCTCACCTTGCACCGAAGTAAAATTAACTTTAAGAGTTGAAACACTTTTTCTGAGCAGCACCAACAACGAACAATGATTTTAAGCAGATGAGCTTTTTTTTGCTAATTTTTCTGCGCACAAGAGAAGCTACTTTCAATACCAGTCGAAAAAGTTCAACATTCAAATAAATGACATCAATAGCGTATTGCTGCATGCGGGGATCATTATGTGGTATCTAGTTTTATTTACTCCTCATAATATCCTATTTTTTCCTCCATAACCACAGAGACAATCACTTGGAATCCATGGAAAACAGTGAGAGTGTCAAAGTACAGCTGCTCAGGAGAAAAGGGGGTGGGGCATTCTGCCTAACAAAACACATGGTCCCGCCCACTTAATGTGAAGATGATCAATGCGAAACAAACAAATCATCCAAATCCAAATCCCCTCAAAAAGCCATTCTTTATAAGGAAGAACAATCAAGCCATTTCCCTGCTCATATCATCAGTATTATCTGGGTATCAAACACCTGGAATCTGAAAATATGACTTAATCCTCATTTCGATGTGATGGATCACATTTAAAGTAAAGCAAAAACTATTGTAGCTCTAAAAGTACCCAAAATTGGCAATAAAACAATTTCATTGTCATGAAATTGAAAAACCTCTTAAACTCTTTAAAACACAATATATGTTATGGAGTCGAGACACTATTGTCTATTACAAAAAAGAAAAACCTGTTTAAAAACATAAAGAACCAGTGTCATGATTTCAATGGTTTGCCATCTTTTCTCAATTTTAAATGTTTTTTTAATTGAGTTATTGTAACTCTAGTTCGAAATAAAACAAGCTAAATTTTGTCACAAGGTTCAATATTGTTATTTTTTTCCAGTTAAAAGTTCAAATTAGAAATCTTCCCTTGCATTGTTTTATCATTTCGAGCACCGCTGTTTGGCTGCTGTCCAGAGTGGTGTTTTCATGATTGAGAGCCCACACAGTCCTGGCCCGCCCTGCTTAGTTTAGTCTACACAGGGGTAATTGAATAGCAAAAGGCTGTTAAAATGTAGGACTAGAGGAATGCTGAGCTGCTGGGAATATGGAGAAGGTTTCAGCCAGCAGCAATTAAACAGAGAAATGATGCATGAAATAGAAGGGAGGAGGGGAGTGTTAGTGAAGAGAGAATAAAAGTGCAGAGATTGTAAAAGAGAGGAGGAATTTCTTTTTTTTAATTTAGGATGGGAAAAAAACACTTTGGGGCGAAGAAAGGAGAAAATTATGGCAAAATGAGCTTAAAGTTTTGTCAAATATGAAAAAATCAGAGAAAGAGGTGACTGAGGAAGCAAAAAGTGTTACTCTTTTAGAAAACTGATTTCTTTACACTTGCAGTTCTGGGATTTTTTTTCTATTTTTTATCAATCTTAGAATTGAGAAAAAAAAATCTAAGATTGAAATGTCTTTTTTAAAATAAAATGACATTTTTGCCTTTTCCTGCACCTTTACAGACGGTACAAGCTTGTAACGAGTGCACCCAAAGTCCTATCAGCAGCCACAGCTGGAAAACTACCCCAAGCTTCCACAATGAAGGGTATGTGTGTATATGTGTGTGTGAGGGATTTAGTGGTTGATGAGGAAGACGTTTTGGAAAGCAAAGTGTGGAAACCCTTGAATTACACTCAGTGACTAGAGAGAAGTTAAGGTCCTGGATGATTTCTTTATGGACAGTGTCTGAGCTGCTGCTGTACATGTGGCTTAATGAGAGGAGCTCTGTGAGCCCGCGGTGTGGAGAATCATCCCAAAATTGGTTTTCAACTTTCAAAGTGTTCAATGTGTGAGAGGCAGCTTAAAGGGACACTTCAAGTATTTTAAGATGTGTATTTTTTTTTGCAAAAAGGCTCCATTTATCTATCCATATTTTTATACCTACTTCTCTTTTCCAAGATGTAGGGAGCTGGTGTCTATCACTAATTGTCACTGTGCGAGAGGCAGGGGACACCATGGACAGGTCACAAGTTGATCAGAAAAACACAGAGAGACAAATCAAAACCAAGAAACACCTTGAGAAAGAGTTACAGATTAACCAAGCGTCCATGCTTTTGGTCCGTGAGAGGAAACCAGAGTACCTGGAGAAAACCCATGCATGTACAGAGAGAATTTCCATTCTGCGACCTTTTAACTGCACGGTATCAGAATTACTAGGCATGCATGATGTATTAACATCGATATTGGCCAATATTGGTCATTTTTTCGTTAAGTAAAACTGAACCGATATTAACGTCCAATAATAATTTCCCAGTTTTTAGCTTTATGTTTCTGATTTGGGAGAGGAAATGGTTGGTCGAGTGGGATTTGTTGGATCATGACAGTGATATTGATGCTGCGCAGCCAGGAAAAACTGAAGCAGAGAGCCATGTCAGAGGTCTGGTCGTTTATTTATTTCAGATATCAAAAAAAGACGCAAGTGTATTTGTGCGTATATGTTTATAAATAACATGTGTTTGTGTATTATTAGTAAACAATGATTATCGACCATAACAGCAATAATTATATCGGATATCAATATCGGATGAAATTTTCATATCGGTGCATCCCTAAGAATTACCAATGGCTACATTCACATTGCAGGTCTTAATACTCAATTACATTTTTTTTTTTTTGCAAATATCTAATCTTTTTACGTGGATGTTCACATTATATTTTAAATTTGACCTCCATCCAGTGTGAACTCTCCACAGCTTTGATTCAACCCACATTGGCAGAAAATAACATGACGCCACATTCAGCTCCTTGTTTACGGATGTAAATGGGGATTCTACATGTTAGCATGTCGATTCTGAAGAAACTGTTTAAAGCGATCTCTGATTACAAGGACAAATAACTTTTGTTTGATTCTTTCTAATAATTTATTATTAGAGACACCACATTAAATCAATACATATTTTTGTTTGATTCAGTGGAGTAATTTCCTGGACAGAATTCTACTTTGTAAGGGCAATGTAGAAATTTAGATAAAGGGGCTCAGGAGTTCCTGACAGACTGACTTGTTTTCTCCCCAGTTCGCCCCTGTTGTAAAGTCTGGGTTTTGTTACATGCTTGATTAGTTTATTATTGTTTTAAGTTAATTATTATTATTGGAATATGCCTGCCTGCTGAGTGGCTACCTGCTCTTTTGGGTTCATCGCACCTCTGACAGTTACAGCAATTCAATCATGATCCTGCCTAGACTAGCCATCAGCTTATTAGTCTACTAATATATTAACTCTAAGGTTGTTCAAAAACGATCTACAACAGATAAAATATTATTTGTTTTTAACATTTCCACAAAACGCCATTTTGAAATATTTGAACTATTGCTTTTGAGTCCCCCACCACCACACACACACACACACACACACAAAAAAAGCCAGACCAATTTGTTATTTTGCAGTAGATTAAGGGGTTTAGGTCTATACTGACTCATATTCACACTTTGATGTGGTGATGGGCATTTTTTTCCCCCTGAATGTAACCAGAGCTGCAAGTTTCCCTTCAGACAATTGTTCAGGATAAAAACGACGACAACACATGCAATAAAATCAAATGAAAGCTGAAATGGAGAGGTGTGGTATTACATTGGCTCTGTGACCTCTGCAAGCGGGAGTTCTCCAGCTGCCCCCCTACCACCACCACCACACATCCAGCTCCTCTCCTTTTTTCTCTTCCTCTCCTTCTATCTAATCCTGCCAGCGGAGTTTAATTTACTGCCCAGAGTTCCCTCACACAATTTCTTTAAAAGTACATTTTATGAGACTGCAATTCCATTTCATAGGGGGGCCCTGTACAGTAAATCCTATTTGCAGAGCGTTATATGCGGTCACATTAACATGACAAAAGTGCCGGTTTGCAGTCATGTGCTTTGCTCTTGCCCGTATTATCACCTCCTAAAGCATTTTATAGGATACAGGAGTACCAACTCGTGTCTGTCAGGAAAGTTGTAGTGGCTACCGCTGAGGCAGAAGTGTAGATGGGAAAGGAAATAAAAGTGGCTCAGCTACACAAATAGTACCAGGATACATAATATGAATCAATAATATTACACTTCTATCTCCGGAAATGTATATGCAGCAGAAACGTTGCAGCGAATTTCAGCAGGAGTCAGGCATCATAGAACAGACAATTGAAGAGAGAGCACATTTACACCCAACCTTTGAAGTAAGCCAAAAATCCTGAATAAAAAAGGAAATAGTGGAATTTTAAGTTAAGTTTTTATGACTTTTAGTCAATATCAGAGATTCTCTAATACGTCAGCCTGTCGATGTTAATTTAATAGAAATTTTACAAACCCAAATCCAGACTATTTGCCACAGCATCACTCAGGAGAAAGAAAGGAATAGAAGGAGGAAGATTTTGTTGTTTCCCAGTTAGTTTTATTGTCGCAAACAAGTTAGGAAACTGCATCAATCTTCAGAGCCTTGCTGTGGTTGTTAGGTTTGATCAAATGCTGGCCCTCCATGTTTTTGCCCGTCTGTGTGTAGGTGTGTATGCATTTTATGGCCCGGCTCACAAGACCGCAACATGAATGAGGAAACATGACACAGGAGTATGGTTTAAGCCCCTTAAGGCATTTATTAAGTTCAGTCTTCAGTCTAGGAGTTTCTTCAAATGCACCAGCCTTGCTGGCGTCCAACAAACAAAGCAGTCACACATCGTCCGCCTCACCACCTGGTCCTCAGGAAAAGAGTCCCAAGCCTGGTTCCGCCTCAAGCTGGACCCCCGCCATAACTCCTTCTGTGAAGCTTGCCGTGCTCCCTCCGAACGTCTCATCGACGTCACATCGTCAGCATTGAACACACCGTCAACTAAAACTCAAACGTACATTTATTGAGCTAAAACTTGACTTTGTGGTTGCTGACAGTCGATCCCAACAAATACGTTGAGCACAAACTGAGATCTGCGATCAGAACTCTGTTAGCAAAACATATTTTGAATCACAAGATGGATTGCAGTGGGACTAGCAATCCTTAGTTGTGCATCTACAACTGAATAACTCAATTCAAACTGGCCTTTACAGCTAACTGGCTTGAAAAAATATTTAAAAAATGTCTCTAATTCAACCAGTTTTACAGATATTGAGCTTGGTGTGATGGTAGCTGAGAGTCATTCTCAACAAATACTCTAAAGGCTAACAAATTGGGCAAAATGTTATTTTCAGGATTTAACCAAAATTGCTTTAGCGCCATAATTTTTCATTCATTCCTTCAAAGGATACACTTATTATTGTATCTGAAGATTGTTAGTTAACTACCGCTGCCTTGACCACCAGGAATTTTACAGCTCAACACTTTGTTTTGCTGTTTTTCCAGAATAACCATAATACATTGTTATACGTGTTTAGCACCTGGAAGAAACTTTTTGTTTCTCTTTTTTCTTTTTCTTTTTCTCCGCCTTCCAAACATTTGGTCACTCTGCTCATGTCTCGGAACAGGCGGGCGTACGGCAGCTGTCAAAGTTGTTGTCATCCTACTTTTGAAAGTCTTTTGATGAAGAGTTTTAACCATATGGCTCAAACAGAATCCAGGTGTGGCAAGTTTATGACTTGCCTCACTAAACAGTCACAAGCGCACACACACACAAACACACACACACATTATAAACTTATTGTAATGCATAAGAATCAATGTAAGAAAATGTTTCAAAACACATAAAATTAAAAGGTAATTAAAGGTTATAGGCAATATTTAGAAAATTGCATCAGTTGGTTTTTTCTCTGCAGGGTGAAGAGTTCTGCAGCCTGAGCCATATGGTTGTGTTTCAGGAGCGTATTTGAGTCTTTAACGAGCTCTGATTGATTTAGACGGAGAGCTCTGCCGTGTACAGCACTAAGACCAAACAAGTGCTCGACAAAAGTTGGTCAAGTTCAGCGACTTCTGAGCCTTTCACCAGCTCATCACAGCCAATTTCAAATTAGATAGTTCAAATCGTTTTCAAGTTTAATAAGTGTACAACTGAATGAAACTACAATACACACACATATATGTTCCTTTAAAAAGATTTTTATTCCTAAAAAAAATTTAACAAAGAAAATCAAAACATCTTTTGAGCATCCACTAAAATTAAGAGTGAAAAAAAAAACATTTATATGAATAAATGTCTGTGGAACACACCAGAGCTCATGGGTGGATAGAATTTTCCAGGTCATAAGAATCTGTTCCCCTTCAGTTTACAAATTTGTGTTTCCTTCCTTCAGTTAAAAAACAGCATGCTATTTGTCAAATGTTTCTATGTTACACAAACAATGATCTGTTTTTAAGTCTTTAACAAAATATCTGTTAATAAATCCAACCGCAAAACTGAGAGAATTAATTTCGAATTTGTACACGATTTAATAAACTCGGGATGAATTCTTATTAATTCACACTTTTATTGTGACATAGGAGGGACTCCTACATTTTAACTTATACACCAGAAGTTTGACTTGTTTTAGAATACAATGTGATTAATTATAATAGTAAAATGGTAAATGGCTTGAACTTAGCACCTTATCAAGTCCCTATACGGACTCCAAAGCGCTTCACACATCAATCATTCACACTTACACACTGGTGGTGGTAAGCTACATTGTAGCTACAGCTGCCCTTGGGCACACTGACATAAGCGTGGCTGCCATGCACCAGTACCACCGGACCCTCTGAACACCATCAGTAGGCAAGGTGGGTGAAGCCTCTTGTCTAAGGACACAATGACTGACTTGGCTGGAATCGGGCATCAAACCCACTGGTTACAGGACGACTCCCTTAGCCACTTCACCACAACACACCAAATATTTATTTGAGGGCAGTATGTTAGCTTAGTTTGTAGGTCTGTTGTGTCTCAGCAGGAGGGTTGCTGGATTGAATCCCAATTAGGGACCTTTCTGGTTAGAGTTTGCACATTCACTCTATATGTAGGTTTTCTCCAGGTACTTTGGCCTCCTCCCACAGACATAAGACATATCCGTCAGGTTTACTGGCAACGCTAAATTGCCCTTAGCTGTTAGTGAGAGAGTGAATGGTTGTTTGTTTCATTTGTCTCTGTGTGGCCCTGTAATGAACTTGTGACCTGTCAAGAGTGTATCCTGCCCCTCGCACAGTGACTGCTGGAGATGGGTACCACTGACCCCTGTGATCCTGAAAGGAAGAAGCAAATAAAGATGATGGATGGATAGCTATTTCATTAACTCAGACCAATGTTTCTTGTGTAGAGGATCTCAGGGCATCAGAACTTTTCTTAAATAATATCAAATCAGACTCACAGTGACTTTCGGATGAGCTTCTTGCCCTTGTGCTTTACTGCCTCGCGGGTTAGTTAACAAAAAAATAAAATGCCGAGACAAACACGGCACTCTAAGCCTGCAATCAAAAGTTCACAAACTGCTGTCTAGGCAAGTTTACAATGGTAACCTTCCAACGTGTGACAGTATTTACATAAAGGATTCAGGCTTGGTTGGAATATTAATTATTGATGTGAAGCGTAATGAATGATTTATAACCACAGCCAATCAGAAGCTGCTGTCTCCCACTTCCACCTGACGGATATTATAAATTTATAACTCAAGGACATTCTGTCATTGTTTAGGTCTACCTACTTACTCTTGGGCTACAGAGGAGCAAAGTTTTTGCTTCCCCCCCCCCTTTCTCTATTGTACTTTGCCTTCAAAGGCGACTGCTATTGGCTGTTCAGCAGAAAATGCACTCGGGAGAAAACACGTGGCCTTCCATTTAAGTGTGCTCCTGTGAGATGCACACACACAAACTAGTGTCGGCACTTTTTTTCCTCAGGCAGACGCTCTCTCCTCAGCTGCTTTATATGGTAAAGAAATATGATTTAAAGTTCACACGCTGCTGACCTTTAGAAATGCAGATAATTTCCTTAAATCCTTCACTTCCTTTACTTAGTATTCATGATTTATTGTACAAATATTCTCTTATTGAACAAGCTGTCAGAAGCCATGCGTTGGGGAGTTAATCTGTGGTGGAGGACAATTTATTTTGGATGAAAAGTCAAACTGAAGAGTATAAAATTTCAACCAACAAAAAAAGGATTACTGTATAGTCTATTTGTATTGATCTCATGGTTTGGCTGCTGCTTCAGAATGGATTTAGGAGCATATTATTACCACTGGTATTTAGACACATAGCTATATGCAAAGTGATTTTGATGAATATGTTCTGTGAGGACAGAAAGTAAAACATGGTAATATGTTGGAGTGGAAATACATTTACGTACATGCCTCAAAGTGACTCAGTCACCCATGGGAGGGGGAGCAGAAATGATTGGGCCAAAATTTATTGCCGGCTGGAATTAACCCCACTCTGATTGGTGCTGCTCTAATTGGAGGTCAGAGAGGTTACTGTAATACACGACACACAATTGATAATTAGGAGCCATCCAATATGTGGAGTAAATTAATTCCCGTGTATGGAGGTTCCACAATGTGCAGGATCATAGGTTGGTAATCAGACTAGACTGGGAGGTAAATGGCTGGAGCAGACTTTGCATTGATGGAAAAACCTTCATATGACATAAACTCAGAGTTGTCAGGTAGGAGTGGTACTGAGTAACCAACACGAGACAGAATGAAAAGGTAAGTGTTTGTTTATTTACATCTGCTGTTCGCGAGCCAAGCTGCAAAAAGGGGAAGAGTCCAGGTGAGTATCTGACACAGAGCAGTGTTTAGATAAGAAAATTGAAATAATAAATTATATTTTCTTTGCTTAAGTAAGTAAGTAAAGTTTATTTATCTAGCACCTTTCATAGATACAAAATCACAAAGCGCTTCACATAAAAAACAATAAAGTTAATAAATTAAAACCATCACCACAGCATTACATTCATGCAAAAGTACAAGTAGTTTAAAAATAAAATAAAATCTTAGC
>JARVGW010217933.1:0-13786 GCA_031762495.1 Anablepsoides rubrolineatus | reverse complement strand
GTGGAGAAGCAAAAATGGCTACCGAAAAGGGAGTTGGCTCAAAGTCGTCATTAACAGCAAAGCTCAACTGGATCTGTCACAAATTATATGTAATATTTTTACAATAAATTAATAGAATTGTTATTTATGTGGCCCTGTGATGGACTTGCGACCTGTCCAGGGTGTACCCCGCTCCTCGAGCTGTGACTGATGGATATGGGCACCAGTGACCCATGTGACCCTGAAAGGAATAAGTGTGTACAGAAAATGGATGGATGGATATTAATTATGTTCATTTCATTCAACAACCATGTAAAACAACTAGATACATGCAGGAAAACATAATTTAGAAGTAAAAATGATTTAAACCAGATCAATGTGTGTGTTTAAGAGAATCATAAAAGTTGGACTGTTGAAGAAATATGAAATAGTACAATCTGTTTCTATATGAATTGTTGCTCAAGAAGGAGTTAACATCATTTGTTTTGTTTTTGTAATTTGAAGATTATTATTGTTTGAATTTATTTCTTGGAAAAAAGGGGCAGATATAAGTTTTTTTTTACCTTTTTTTGCTTCCTTTCATTTTATTTGTGATTTGTATTTTTATTCTATATATAATTTATGTTTTGTTTTTAAAGAAATTAATAAACTTTATAAATAAATCTAAA
The DNA here is from genome assembly GCA_031762495.1 of Anablepsoides rubrolineatus. Lineage (NCBI taxonomy): Eukaryota > Metazoa > Chordata > Actinopteri > Cyprinodontiformes > Rivulidae > Anablepsoides > Anablepsoides rubrolineatus. The sequence goes on along the minus strand of JARVGW010217933.1, from coordinate 13,139 downwards.
CATTTAGGCTAAACCTTGTCTGTACTGCTATTAGCTAACCATCTCAACAGGTCAGGTTTGTCCAATAAAAACCTAATAATAAAAAACATAATAATATTTTACACAATAAATATTACATAAATCCGAAACAACACCAGTTTGTAATATTTAATAATTCGTGCTAAATTGTAGCACGATTCAGCAACGTGCTACGCTCTGTATAGCTATATATGCTACAGAAGCTAATATGCTAACCAATTTAAAAACTAACAATGATTAAAATGGCTTTATTAGCTTATTTTAATTTTAAACGGTTTCATTATCAGCTTAATTTTGGTCAGATCACATCCACATTGCAGTAAATAAGATCAAATCTGTTTATTTGTGAAATGAGACACATTTTCCTGTTTCTGTTCTGTTGATAAATCCATAACACATTTTTTTAAACATTAGATAATTTATATACATTCTAATTAATTAATAATAATTTTGTCAATTTTATTATTGATTTTTACAATTTCTACATTGTCAGTCCTTTTTCTTTCATTTATTGCCAACACATATAATAAAGGTAAATCCAGACTTGTGCACTTCGTCAAACACTTTTCTGTACCTGACAATCTGGGGGATGAAGTGGTCGGGGTCTTGGGCAGCAAACACGGTCAGAGTGGTCCCCGCCGGCACGCCCTCCTCAAAACGGATCATCTTCGGGTTGACGGGGAAGACGGGCGGCTCGTTCACGTCCCGAACAGAGATGGTGACTCCTGCCGTGGACTGAAGGGAGGACTGAATGCCGCTCGCCAGATGGGCCTGGTTGGACACCACTACATCCAGCACGAAGGCACGATTCATCTCAAAATCCACCGGCTTGGGGAAGGGGAACCACGGGGAGACGGAGGTTGGATGGAGAGTGGGACACAGAAAGTGAAATAATGAGAGAGCGCAGGAAAAAAGAGCATAACGAATGGCACGATGCAGGAAGAGCTGCAGATAAAAAAAACAATGAAGTTCAATGAAATTCTTCAACTATTAAGACCCTAATCAAAGCGGGTGGAAACATATTGCACTGATTAATAATAATTAACAGATGTGCACCTAGTTCATTCATTAATTTATCAGGAGCGTGCAGCTTCTTCTCTACCTTAATCACAGTCAGCATGCCCTCATTAGTGATGGGATTGGTGCGGACGGTGAAGTGAGCAGAATGGTCTCCGTTGATGATTCGGTAGACGGCGTTCCAGTTGGGGCTGTGGGGCTGATCTCTGTCCACCACTGTCAGGTTGGTGACCACCACGTTCACCTTGTTCTCCGGAACCTCCCCTGAAAACTGCACAGAGAGTCAGAGATGAGGAAGAGGAGGCAGCTAAGGTGACTGCAGGGAGAGGAATCATTAGGGTGATGTCAGTTAATGTGTGTTAATCACTTCATTTGCCAGATTTGTTTTGTTTTTCTTTTGGATTTTGCATAAACGGTGTCATGAAAACAAACTGCATTAAGGGTCATGTTGAGAATGCTCATTTACGCTGCAGCACAAACCTAAAGTGGTGGCATTAAAGATGGGAGAAGAGGGGGAAAATGGCGTATTTGTTCAAATATGAAGTAACAGAAAATCACATCTTCCATTATGCTAATCGAGTGCTTTATTCCACCGCATATCTGCTCATAGAAACTCTTCATTTGAACAAATGGATTTTTCAATTAAGTGTTTACCCATTTCATTTAGATTTTTGTGCATCACCCAAATCCAGGTCCTAATAACTAATAAGATAAGTGCGGCAATTAAGGCAGCAGTAGGAATAATTTGCCTAATGATCTTCATTATACTGCAGTCTAAAACAACTCCTCTTTAGACTAACTCTGGAGGAAACTTGATGCGGAACCTAAAGATGAATTTACAGCATAATAGGATTTATGTAAGAATGTGTGAACTTGTATGTGCAACACCTTCAGGTGCGTCTCAAAAATTTTAATATAGTGAAAATGTTGGGGTTTTTTTTTGGGGGGGGGGGGGGTTGCCGATTCAAATGCATAGGAGCAGAAGAAGGCATTGTGAAGCATACATATTGAGCTAAAACTGGATGTGGTGGCAACTGAGACTGATTACCAGCACATAATGAATCTGAAAAATAAAATAAATCAAGATGGCCACCATAGCTAAAAGGAATAAGTTACTATAACTCGGCTATATTAGGCTTAAAATCGATATGTTGTTTGGTATTTGCGAGAAATCCCCATCACATACTGAACCCAAAACGAAAATCTAGGATGAGGGAAAATTGAACATAAGTCTGTCCTTTTTAGCCATATGAAGTCAAATTTGGTATGGGGACAGCTTAGAGAAACCCTCAAATAATAAATAAATAAATCTGCACCAAGAGGTGAGCCCTACTTACTCCAGGAACTACTCTAATTTTATTCAGTCACTCATACAATACATAGGTTCATTACACAGAGTGAAATATTTTAAGCCTTTGTTTTGTTTGTAATTTTGATGATTATGACTTAGAAATGATGATGTATTATAGCACCAAATATAGGTAATTAAGTGAACTCTGGAAAATAATGTCCTATCTGAATACAAATGTAATATCTTTACAATTGCATTCATGACCTAATCTTCTTTTTTTGGGAGTTTAATCAATTACTACATTTTACACATGAACAATTAAGGTTTTATGTATTAGAGTAGCAAATCTCAATGATGTCAATATAAAAGTATTTAAACATTATGCAGAACTAATGATGTTTTTGCTTTTACTTTTTCTCATGCATACTTGAACATGCATGTTTGGCATCCATCAGGGGGTGCTACAGCACCCTCTGCACCCCTGCTTCCCACAGCCCTGTATATGCCAGCGTTTGGTTGAGGAACTTAAAGACAGTCAAACTCTCACTGCTTCACACCGACTCATTAATATTCACGATGTTTTTGCAACGTCTCTCAGGCTTTTGCTCACCTTAATGTTTTAATCAGCCTCAAACTGAAGCTGTGTCCAAAACTCCCAGTTTCTCTCCATTCTCCTCCTCCCCCTCTCTCTTACCTCCTCCTCTCTTGTCTCCCCGATGGCCCGGTAAGCACACAGCACATTAACTATGCACACTCCCTAGTCATTGGTATAAGAAAGCAGAGCTTTTCATCCTCAGCCCGAGCTTTAGAATAAACACCACTGTAAACTTTCTGACAGCCTAAAGGAATTTGCACTCTGGGGCGTACACAGTTGTCCTGACTGTACAGTTTTACAGCGTATGAAACAGCTGCTGTGTAAAATGTAAACTGCACGTTCAGGTAAAACACAATAAAGATGTTTATGAAGGATTTTGTGGTTTTAAGGCAGGAAGTTGTTGTGTTTTATTCTGAGTTGTGCCGCAGCAGCTTTGATCTGCAGCAGCAGCAGCTCAGACTCAGATACTGCGGGTATATCAGTGTTCACTGAACTTCATCTGTTTTAAACAGGAATTATTTTTAGATGTAAATTCTCAAATGGCGTTAGATTCTTCAGTGTTGTAGAGGGCCCAGTCAGAACTCTCAGGAACAAAGCAGTATGTTACAAACCCACCAATGAAGTTGGGACGTTGTTTAATACAAACATAAAAACAGAAAACAACGATTTACACATCCTTGTCAACCTATGTTCAACTGAATACACTACAAAGACAAGATATTTATTGTTCAAATAGATAAACTTTATCTGTGTTTTTGCAAATGTTCACTCATTTTGAATTTGAAGGCTTCAACATATTCCAAAAAAGCTGGGGGGGCAACAGAAGACTGGGAAAGTTGAGGAAAACTCAAAAAACACCTGTTTGGAGCATTCCACAGGGGAACGGGTAAATTGTTAACAGTTGAGTATAAAGGGAACATCCATGAAAGGCTCAGTCAAGCAGGGATGTGACGAGGTTCACCGGTTTGTGAACAACTGCATCAGTAAACAGTTTAGGAACAACATTTCTTAATGTACAGTTGCAAAGAATTTAGGGATTTCATCATCTACATTCCATAGTATCATCAAAGGATTCAGAGAATCAGGACAAATCTCTGCAAGTAAGCAGCAAGGCTGAAAACCAACAATGAATGCACGTGACCTTTGACCTCAGGAGGCACTGCATTAAAAACTCACATCATTCTGTAACAGATATTAACACATGGACTCAGGAACACGTCTAAAAACCATCGTCAGTGAACACAACTCAGTCCTGCTTATTTCAGTAAGACAATGCCAAGCCACATTCTGCAGGTGTTACAACAGCGTTGTTTATAGTAAAAGAGTGTGGGTACTAGACTGGCCTGCCTGTGGTCCAGACCTGTCTCTCATTGAAAATGTGTGAAACATTATGAAGCGCAAAATACGACAACAGAGACCTGTGACTGTTGAGTAAATGAAGCTGTATATAAATCAAGCATGAGAATCAAAAATGAGCAAGAATTCCACTTACAAAACTTCAACAGTTAGTGTCCTCAGTTCCCCCGATAATAAGGAATAATTGCCAAAAATCAATAAAGTTTAACCGTTTGAACATTAAATATGTTGTCTTTGTAGTGTTTTCAATTTAATACAGTTTGAAAAGTATTTGCAAATCATCACATTCTGTTTTAATTTATGTTTTACACAACATCCAAACATAATTGGAATTAGGGTTGTAAAAAAATCTGTTATATTTTCTGTCATCTCATTTTCTGAAGTGTGACAGCAGGAGGTGCCACTTTGAGTTGAAAGAAAACAGAGTTGTACAATTAATTAGAAACTGCTTTCCTTAATGATTTTTTTTTCCTGACTGGATTAAACATTCATATTTAATGACTGTATTTGCATCAGTGCTCTAATGCAAAAAAGAAAACTATCCATATTTTCTGACGCTTATACAAGTATTTGATTGGGTCATGAAGGTAACAGGAGGGAAACCCAGACATCCCAAGGAAATCCCACATCAAAAAGGATATATAATCTCTCCAGCAAGTTTCAGATCTGGGTTTTCTCTGTCTGTGGGATGTCCAGAAAACCTCCAGAGGCAGGATTATGTGAGATGTATTTCTCTAGCTTGTATTTTGGTTTTTCAGTTGTGAGACAGGTCTAGTGACACTATATGAGGGTTGGAAGGTATGAACCATTATATTGAGAGGTTTGATTTTCTATTTGGTCACCCCCTCGCCCCCCGTGATACTTTGAAGCTGCTCCCTCATTCTCAGGATTATGGAGAGAAGTTATCAGGAACGTGTTGCTATGATCGGGAAAGTTGTAATTATTCTGTCATATCAACTAGTTCTGGTGACGTTACTGCTGTCTGGAGACGTAGAGAAAGAAATGCAATTCTCTCCACGTTACTGGAATACTGAGAAGATGCAGAAAGAAGGAGGAGGAGGGTCCTGCTGCTGCAGACGACCCGAAACTGGTACCGGTACCGGGGAACAGCTGATCAGCTACGTGAGGTAAATTTTTGCTACGTCATAACTTATTCGGCAAAAGTGTTTCCATCTCTCCTTTTGCACATTAACTCTGTTTCGAAAAACCCTAAAACCACCTCAAGTGAGAGTATCAACTTTTATGCAAATCAGAGGAAGTTTTTTTGAATCAAGCAGTTTCCATTCAGCTTTTCTGATGCAAAACTTCAAAATGCGCATCAAGAAACGTTGATGGAAACACGGCTAATGAGACACACCGTGCTGAGCTCCTGGGAAACGCCTCCAGCTGTGGGATATATCACTGCACAGAGTTTCTCTCTGTTGGATTCTCTGCTCAAAAAGAAAAAACTAAATAAAAGTCTCCTATCCAATAACCACTTTGGCCACAAATCTGTCACGGTTAATACGCCACACTTTGTGTCAGGCAGATTTCTCTCTACACATTCATTCATGAGTTTTTGGCCATTTTATTTTTCTTTAAATTGAACATTCCTTTAAATGTCTGCTTCTGGGTACAACAGTCGGATTCTGGAAGTGAGCAGTTGAAGCAAAATGCAACGTCCGAGTGCTTGTAAGCATAAACAAACACGCCCAGCAATCACACAGTAATTTCTTATGCGGAGGGGGTGAAAAGTTCTCCCAGAGGGTTGTGACAAGAAGTGGAGGAAGACTCAGAGTTGCGGAGAAAATGATGCAATTTTTTGTCATGAAACTGTGACAATGACAGCCGATTTGGGCAGTTTCGATGGATATTGGATGCTTTACTCTGGTTGAGAAGCACAGCCTCAGACTGAGAAGAGCCGACTCTCATCCCAGCTTCTGAAAACATCCCAGTTCTTATAGCTCTTATTTCTCAAACACATTAATATGGCTGGCTGTGGGATAATAACCTGCTATCGACTTAAATTTAAAACCAGGAATTGAATGTTACTGGTGTTTGAAAACCTTTTTGTTTGTTGTATGAGTAGCATTAGCAATAACAGCCATTAAATTAATCATTGCTGAGTACACTGCCTCTAATAAAAACATATTTTCAGTGTAATGTTGTGCTGACATTGTCTTCAGCCAAAAGTGTTGATTTTTGAGATGTAACTTCCCATGACTGAACACATCTGAAGAACCTATCACAGAGAGACGTAGCTTTTTAAAGTTAGCCCCTCCCAAATGATTGATCTGAACAGATCAAACAGGCTGTTTAAATCCAATAAAATCTATTGATATAGAAGTATTTTCCCCTGTAACACACAGCAGATGTCGCTTTATTTGAACTCTTATTTCGTTCAAACCCGACATAATGTTTCTTTAAAGTAGTTTTGATAAAATGTATGTAAGGTGGAGCAGCTCCGGCTAACAGCTGTTGTGCCTGCAGACTGAAATGACTTAGAGACAGTCACCTTTCAGAGCATCACCATCATCTTTTTATAGAAACTTCTTTTATTTTTCAACACTTTTTTTTTCTGTGGAGCATGCTTTCAAGCTGCAGATGAATGGAGGGAGTAAAGTGCTGCACATAAATCAGTTTGGAGGTGCGCGACACAGAGGAGGAAACAGACTGCCACGTCTCCAAACGTACAAAATAAATAAAAATGTTTTGGAGCTCTGCAGAACTGAAGAACTCGTCCTCTATTTATAAAGTATAGCAGTCGGAAGGTTACTTAATATTGCTCATCGGGGATAAAACATAGTAAAGTGATGTGAGAAATTGCAGCAACATTATTAGTTCTACTTTATCGCACAAGGATTAACAAAGTACCCCGTCTTGTTTAGACTCATATGCAGAGATGAAACAAACATTTATCCTTTCTGTTTTTTTTTTTTTAATTAGATCAGCTGGGTTTACACTCCCACAAGCAATTTCACTTAATTAACATGCTTATGTTTTCTCTTTGCCCACCCTCTTCACAGAAAGCAATAAATCCTCTGTGCGCGTGTAATACACAAATAATTACTGAACAGTTTCAAGTCTGTGTGGGAAACAAAACAAGTTGTAAGGATTGACAAAACAGTGGAAACAAACTAAACACCTATTTCCCAGCGTTTTAGGCACAAACTAAGAAATGAGGATTCTTTCTGGACAAACTGAGACTTTATATGAGGACAATCTTTCTTAGGAGGCAGGGATCACAGTGTCACACTGATGCACACGGCTCACTTTGCAGCAAAATGTCTCTGAAATCTCACAGTTCTCAACCTCGAACACTATCAAACTGTTTTATCTTACGACCAGGAAAACCATAAAGGTTTAAAGTCCTAAAAGGAGAAAGATGCACCAAGGCAAACGCTGGGAACAAACAACTGCATCCAAACAGGTCAGTGTATCTTTAGGTCATTGGATTTTCCTTTTAGATACGAGTATTAAAAAACAAGAAACGAGTGACTATTTGATTTTTGCTTTAAAAGACAGAAACTAAAATTAAAATACAGTGTTTCTCATTCTTAGTGTCTAAAAGAGAGAAGCAAAATTTAAAAAAATGATATGTTACATTTTCTGTTTCAAATAACAAAAAAGAAAATTACTTTAAAACAGAAAGAAAAAATGGCTTGTTTGTTCATATTCCAGGACAGGTTGTGCCATGTTTCTACTAGGATTTTTTTTTAACCGTGGTGGTGGTGGGTTAATTATAAAACATGATTTTTTAAAAATGCTAATCTGAATCAGTTTAATGTATTTTGTAAATGTATTTGACAGTTTTGTAGGAATGAGCACATTTATTGCGCCACGATCAATTATATGTAGGGGAAACCCTGCCTAAAATAATCTGTTCCACCAACAGAAGGGGCACGTGCAATATCGAAGTTGTTCAATGAACATCCCATTACAAGTAAAACGTATTTGATATTGGTTCGGTTTTGAGTATATTTGCCAGATATTTACTTGATGTGAGATCAATATCAAAGCCCACCTTCCTGCTCACAAAACAACAGTCGTACAACACACTAATGGAATGAAATTTGTCTTATTTGGATTTTTTTTCAGAGAAATGGAGGTAAACTGGAGGCAATAGCCTACATGTATTCAGTAAAAGAACCACATAAAGTACCTCCGCAAAGTCAATGGTCAGAGTGACAATCATCATATAATTTATTTATGAACATATATGTCTGTGTTTCAGCTTTTTATTTACAGAAATGAATGTTTTATTATGCAGAGCTGCCAGGTGAGTGACCCCTTCTGGTGGGGGAACAGATTATTTTATACAGTAATTTGGCACAACCCAAATGGTATTTCTTTTCCGATAACATCTCACAAAGTAGATCTCCTTAAAAAAAGTCCTCATTGCTGTGAAAAAGTGGAGCAGCTGTCAGCAGTGTGGAGTTAGCAGGGACTGAGTCCAGCTGCCTGCAGACAAACCCTGTTCTTCAGGGCCTGAGCAAGCAGGAACAGCACAGAGAGAGAGAAAAACTCATCTTCATCAGCACCTTTTACTCTCCCTCCATATGCCGTGTTTCACTTCACCCTGTTCTTTATGGGTCAGTGTTTTGTTTGCTGACCACTTCTCCTCCTGTGTGTGCTCAGATATAGCATGTTGTTCCAGCTGCATTCTCTTTAAGACTTTAGCAAATATAAATATTGTATGATTTTTTTTTTTTGCCTTTTACAAGAAGCTGATGTATTTTGGAGCACAAAACTAGAAAAACGGGTTAAATTGGAGGCCAGTTTAATTTTGTGAGACATTTAGAAAAAATAAATATAAAAATTAGATTTTAAGAAGAATAAACAGTCTTGAACAGTGGTTCCCAAACTTTTCAGCTTTTGACCCACAAAATACCAGCAGCAGAGACCTGTGCCCCCAGCTGTTGTCCACTTATAAACATTGTTTTCACGTCAAATAAACAAGAGCATACTAACATTATTTATTACACTATTTTTATCCATTTTAAATACACTAATCTTATTATTTTGTAAAAACAAAGGAAAAAAAAAGTTCTTAGCTGCCATTTTTTTGTATAAAATAATTCAAAAAAATATTTTCAGGACCCCACTGTGGGTCCCGACCCTAACTATGGGAACCACTGGTCTAAAAACCCAAAAAATAAAATTGTGTAATTGTAATTGTATGATCTATCAATTTGAAGTTTTTTATTTTTATTATTTTCTGCAGTGTGAACGTAGCCTTAGATCAGTTGTATTTGGATGTAAAGACAAAACAAAACAACAACAAAGAAAAAAAAAAGAAAAAGAAAAAGAAAAAAATATATATTTATTTTTTCTTATGATTCAACGTTGGCTAATTGTGAAAAAGTGAGACACAACAGAGACACATAATGATGAACTACTTTTCTGACCGGCCAGATAAAATTGTAACAAGGACCCCGTCTGGCCTGCAGGCCTTGAGTTTGACACCTTCAGAAAGTTATGCATTTATTATAACACTGATATTTAAAATAAATATAATTTCTCCTAGGTATAAAATGTTTAAAAAAATACTGTGTTAAAAATTAAATCAGCAATTTGAGCAACTATCAACTTCTATCTGACTTTTAATCTCTGCTTGTACACAGAGGAATAAATAAATTTGTATGATAAAAAAACAACTAATTATCAGACGAGCTGATCTAAAATAATCAATCTTGGGAGCACATCAAACTCACCGTCCTGACTGTGAGTTCTGGGGGGTTGTCGTTGATGTCGGTAATGGAAATGAGAGCGGTGGCTGTGTTGGAGAGTCCAAAGTTCAAGTTGCCTTCCATGTCAGTGGCCTGCACGATGATGGTGTACTGAGACACTTTCTGTAAACAGAAAGGCAGAAACTGCATTCAGTAAATGGCATTTCAAACACCACAACAATTAGACACAAATCAGAAAACATCAGGTGGTGTCACCTGTCGTAGCGGGTGATAAATGAGTGAATTTGAACACGTCGGTTCACTCGGCTGCAACAAAACCGTGTGAACGAAGTGCCTGAACACGTTTTACCCACTCAGTAGCAGACGGCAGACAGCACAATGCTCCAAGACAAACAAACTCCCAAAGTTAAAGAGAGGAAACAATGTGTTAGTCAAAGGCCCATCCATTATTGTCTAAAAGTCTTGGTTTTCCTCTGTGGGAACAGACTCGCATCATCACTCATTTTAATGAAGGTGCTGCCACTTTAAGACACACCGGAGAGCTTCAGATAATACAAGGAGGTGAAAAGGCTTTATTTAGTCCAGTTACAGTCAGAAGAGAGGGAGGGGGGGGAGGGGGGGGCTCTGGTGAGAGCTGCAGCTCAAACTGTTACATTGCAGTCCAGACATGGACGGGGAAATTTTTAAACAATAAACTGTATTTAAACACATTTTCTGACAAGAATACTTTATTTTAATTACAAGAATAAATTAATGGTACTAGAATAAAGTCATAATATTATGAGAATAAAGTTGAAATAAATGGTAAAAGGAATGTACTTACATAGCGCCTTTCTATTCAACCAGGTTACTCAAAGTGCTTTAAATTACAATCAGTGCCCTTATCTATCCACACAAACATTCATACACACACACCTACTATGTCTCTCTATCCTTGTGGGGACTTTCCATTGACTTCTATTCATTATTTTGTAATTTTATATCCTAACCCTGACAATTTACCCTAAAATTAACCTCACAGGTACCTACCTGACCCTTAAACTAACCTAAACTCAATTCACACCTTGATCCTAAACAAACCCCCCCCCCCCAAAAAAAAAAAAAAATCTACCTCAGTCCCCACAAGGCTGTGTTGTTCAAAATGGTATGTCCGAATAAACAATAAACTTTATTTTCAATCTTCTGACTCCAATCAGGTTCAAAGTACAACACACAGGCCTCAGTGTAAGACCTTGAGCTAAATCAAAACACAGCTGCCCTGCTATGAGCACTCCGCAGCACACTGACAACTACTTTTCTGCTATTATAATGAATTGACCATATAATGTTCATCACTTCCTGGTTACATCCCTGGAGGTGTTATTTTTTACATCAGACGTCAGAACGTAACTTATTTTTGTTTAGACTAAAGAAAGAACACATGATAAGACACACACCAACTCTTTGTCTTCTTTAATCATACAGGCTGAAATGATCAGAAAGTATAAAATACTGCATCTAATATTCAATTAATCAGTTACAAAATTTCCTTCACTACTATACCTCTATATGCAGCTAATTCATTGGTGACTAATCAGTGCAACGAGTGTAACGAGATCTCGTTGTACAAAATCTCACGATACTAAACTCTTGTTGTGAGGTAACTGTTGTCTCGCTAACAGTGTTGCCAATTTAGCGACTTTGTCACTAGATCTAGGGACTTTTTAGACCCCTCTAGTGACAAATCTAGCGACTTTTCCCAGTGTTTTTGGAGACTTTTAGAAGCTTTGGCGACTGCCCTTTCCAAACACTTTTCTCCTCCTTTCCTCTGCGAGCAGCGAACCCCCCTGTGAGCCCCTCCCCCTTCCTAGAGCAGTCGGATCAGAGCAGAGAGAGATCAATTAATAAAGGAAAGAATAATTACTTGTTTTGTTTTATATTTATGTTCAGTTTTTGGAAAGTTCTGTGTTAATGTCATTTTTTATATGATGTTGGAAGGTCATGCATAGTTAAAGCACTGACTGTTCTAAGGTCTAAGAAGGTTCAAGAAATCAGAAAAAGGAAGATATCAGTTGAGTTTGTAATAAAAAATGTTAAAACAAAATAAAAGCCTTTTTGCAACATCAAATAGATCTTTAAAGTTTTCTTGAAACTAATATTAAAATCTCGTCTTGTAAACTCAGTACTGTGTCTCGTCTCGTGAGTTTTATGTAACGTTACACCCCTAGCAATGATACAAGATTAATGTCATCATTATACAAGAACAAAGTCACTGTATTATGAGAACTCCGATGCGAAAAAGCAGTCTTACTACTGTGTTAAAATGAGGAATGTTGAGCATCATGTGAAGTTATACTTTGTTATTGGTTTTACAAATAAGAAAATACTTCATCTTTTAACACATTAGCATCAAATTATTCACAGTAGCAGGACTTTAAAACAATTAAAACGACTGTGTCTATTTTGAAGAAAAAACCACACAGAAATGGAAGAAATTGCTTCTTTTGTGGAAGAAGAGCTGTCTGGTTGTGGTTAAAGAGGTTTTGTTGTTTCTCAGGAAACAAAGGATGTTCATTGAGATCCAGAGGGAGTGGAACTCCTGTGAGTGCAGCGTCTCAGACGTTGGCAGTAGAATAGAAAGGGGGCCTGATGCACTGTGGTATACATATGGATTCATATGATAAACCAAAGCCATGTTGTATTGCAGTTTATGGCTGCATTGACAGATTTAGTCATCACATAATGTAGATGGAAGCATTTTACACTCACAGTGAGACAAATGTAATCTGACTAAACACAGAGACATGCATAGAGGCTGTCCACAGCAGGTCTGAGTCCACCCAGGAATGGAAAATGGACCTCATGTAATATTATCACTTTATTCTGACAATAACATGACTTTATTCTCTGAATCTGGCCCTCATACTCTGTCATACATTTGAATATAAAACCTAAAGGAGAAGGAGCTTGTGCAGAGTGACGCTGTCCATGGTGCTGAAAGTTCAGTCTGTCCCCAGATTCACCACTTTAAAGAGGTCTCCGTTGCTCTGTGTGTGTGTGTGTGTGTGTGTGGACGGGTTTTTCCTACAACGTGGGGAATTTTTTACCAAAAAAAGCAGCCTTGTGGGGACCTGGCATTGGTCCCCACGGGTCCAAATGCATGTTACGGGTGTGAGGTTAGGTTTAGGACCAAGGTTTAGGTTAGTTTTAGGGT
>JARVGW010217922.1:0-13789 GCA_031762495.1 Anablepsoides rubrolineatus | reverse complement strand
GACTAAAGACAACAGCAGAGTGAGGAAATGTGCTCAGATTGTGCTCCAGCAGTCTAAGTCTATAGCAGCAGAAATGAGGAATAATATGAGATGGCTGATGTTAATCAGTTGTTAAAAATATCTGTATGATAAGCACGCTTCTGTAAGTCACATGCTGGTGCGTTACAATACATACATATGTTATTACAGTATGTAGTGTTCTCCGTTGTAAATATTTGGATCCCATTCAGGGACATTGACCGGGGCAAATGACCGGGCCCTTTATACCAAATAAAGCTCATGATAACATCATTTTATACAACATACACATGCCTGCAACAGCAGGGCTCACAAACTTCAGCACCACAGAGCGTCTTTGTCATTTTGAAGTCCATCAAACGGACATGAAGTACAACAAACCAAGAAAACAATTAAAACATTCAGCTATAAAACAACACAAATTCAAAGCCGTTCAGCACCACGGATAGTGGTCGGATCACTTTGACAACAGCTTTATCTATTTGAACTCAGAGCCTGTATCCAATCAGTAGCTAAGGTTCAGTAAAACTGCCACAGCAGCCCACATGTTCACAAACACAGTTTCAAAAAGAATTAGCTACTACTCACCATGAAGAGCAGATGACGAGCCATGCGCTCCGAGAACTCGTCTGTGATGCTCTTTGATCTCTTATTCTAGACAACATGAGCCCACGCAGTTTCCTGTCCCACTGGGTCCCACTCAAGTTGTACGGACTGTCTGTATATTTTCCCCTCATTTTGCAGGGATACTGAAGTTAACAAATAAATCTACCAAATATTTTAAAGTTTTATGGATTTAAAAAAAACAGTTTCAAATTTAACATTTCAGACTGAGCCTGTAGGACGTTAAAAACTAATAAATAACAGCAAATAACTATCTTTTAACCCGCTCTGCCACTATAAATAAGTTCTCCCCTCCTCATGTCTTCCTGCTCTGCCCTGCACAGGTGCTGAAATCTGCGGCCGATTATTTTATTTTTCTGAAGTTATGGATTTTTGAGGCTCATTATAAAGGTAAATGACCAAAGGGGTTGACATGTATGCAAGGCAAGTTGTGAGTTTTAACTAAGAGGCGCGCTCAGAGGTTAAAACGCTTACTGGAAGAGTCAAAAATAGAAAGAGAGCGGTGCAAACCTCACTGAGTTAGTTACTGCTGGATGGAAGCATTTTTACTAGATCTGCAAAAGACTTTTGTTTATCTGGTCCCTGGAAGAGGTTCTAAAACAAATCAGACCGGGCTCTTCTGGTTGCATTCAGGGGAGGGCTCACTTTCTCCACCTCGCCTCAGATGTAGAGGGTCGGCTCCCTGCCTCCGAACCGTTTCGGTCTTGTCTTGTGCTCCGAGGAGCTTGGAGAAGAAATGTGAGATTGCACAATAAATCCAGTGATAAATGTAGAAGTCTGAGCAAAATAAGTCATTCTGTGGAAGAGCAGTTGAAACTGCATCACTCTTTGACTTTTTGAAACTTCAGATTTCAGAATAAAATCCACGTGTGTAATGTGTATGTGAATATGTTGCAAGCTGCATGTTTCCATCTGCTTCCCAATCATAATGATGCATTTTGAAAGCATTTATGTATAAATATACCCATATAATTAATAATATAGCAAACATTTTTGACAAAAGTGGCTTTTCTACAGGGATTTATTTTGTAAATAAAGAAGTTGTGCTCATTTTTCTTCCTGTTGGTGCTGTGTGAATTTTGTAAATTGACTCCGGAGCAGCTCCGGCGTCAGGCAAGAGATGAATCTAATTTTGGCGGCTCACAATCTGCTTGCTGCTCTGCATCATCATGAGGAGCCAGTGTAAATATTTACTGCAGAGTTCTGACCAGAGCAGAACAGCATAGTGTAAAATGAGAGTTAAGTTCTATCTCCCTCTATCTCCCTCTGGGCCCGATAAGGTTCAGACTCACTCTGGGCCCCGGGCCAGGTTGGATTATGGAGATCTTTTGTATATGAAAGTGTCTGCTCAATGTCTTCATATGAGTAACACTCGCTATCAGATTATTCTGACCTGATTCAACTCGATCCGAATGAATTTGTAATCGGAATGAGAGAGGTGGTTTATGTCGATAGATAATCTGAACGACGTGCATGTAAACACTTAATCCGATCATTTTATTCTGATGGTGGAAAACTGACCTGACTGCTCATGTCTGCTGACTTTCATCCAGTGGTTTCTGCTCTTTAGAGGAGGGAGGGACAGCAGCGCTGCAGCACAGAACTTTTTCTCCAGTTTTCTCATTTAATAAAGAAGGAAGACATACAGCCTGCGCCGCTTTGCAAAAAAAAAAAAAAGTCCGCTCGTCACCTGCAGCTCAACCAGGGAGTGTAGTAATGTCTCCACCATCATTAAAACCTGTCGCAGGTCTGTTCAGAAGCTGTTTGTTTATGTTCATGACGAAAGAAAAAAAAAATTCTGTGTTTTTTTTAAGGGAACGTTAAGAACTGCGCACGTCAGTGGTTCTACTCAGAATAAAAGCCTGGTGCATGTAAACACTCGTCATGATTGGATTGTGCACATGTAAATGATACATTCCAATTATTTAATCCGAATACATTTCAATCCAATCAACGAATTTTGCACATGTAAACTTAGCTTCTGTTTATCATTCCTCTTTGAGGTTCATTACAAACTGTAGGGCATTAATATCACTGTGAGTTGTATTCATGGGTAGAATGGCCTGCTCTGAACACCAGAAGGCTCTGCCATTGGTATACATTCATATATAAGGCAATATGTGGACTTATTTTCTCATATATTTGTACTTTAATTGAAAACAATACTGGCTCTTGCTCCACCCACCCGCAAGACTATTGGATGCTTTTTATTCCATTTGCCTGAACTGAACGGGGAAAAAGACTGTTGTTCATTCTTGCACCTTCTATATGGATTACACTGCAGAAAACCTGGAAACTAACAGAGTTAATTTCACTGAGTGCTTTTAAATCACAACCGAAAAGACTTGACACTAACTCCATACATGTGTTATTCTTAATGTGTTTTCATGCCTTTCCTTTGTTTTTTTGTCCCTAATTATAGAGTAAACTTGGACTACAGCAGCATGACACCATGTGGACCCATCACCCACCTCTTTCTCTTTGTAAGTCTCACAGATGGAAACTTAAACATGAACACATAACTCGGTCCTGACTTTTCTCCATTGGCTTCCTGTTCACCTGCAAATTGATTTTAAGGTCTAACTGTTGGCTTTTAAAGTTTTTAAAGGCCTGCCCAATCATATTTAGAATAGAATAGAATGCCTTTATTGTCATTACACGCGTGCATAACGAGATTAGAGCCACTCCCACAGCAGTGCAAATACACATTAGAAGAAATAGAAGAGAATAGAAGAGTAACAGGATAAAATTAGCTAAAATATGCCTATATATATATACGCATATACCTACATACATATGTACAACAGAAAAAGAAAACAATAAAAAAGAACAATGAAAGTCAGTTGTAAGTGTGAGCTAAAGTAGAAAAGTTAAACAACATTATTGCACATTGTTTAAGTATTGCACATTTTGTATATTGAGGTATATGGATTATGCTGGTATTGTAGATGATCACTAAGAGAATAAAGTGACATGTGTCCCACAGATGTATTTATTTCACAGTAGGTGAGTTTCTCACTGATTGTAAATCAGAGTCAGTGCATGCAAGAGTTCAGTAAGGTGATGGTTTTCAGGAAGAAGCTGTTCTTGAGTCTGTTTGTTCTTGTTCTGGTGCACCTGTAGCGCTTTCCTGAGGGCAACAAGTCAAACAGTTAAGAGCCTGGGTGGGAGCTGTCCTTGGTGATCTGCTCAGCTCTACTGATGCAGCGTGATGAGTAAATGTTCGAGAGGGCAGCCAATAATCTTCTGAGCTGTCTTGACTATTGTCTGGAGCCTGTTGGCCAGGGTGCAGCTACCGTACTGTACTGAGATACAGTATGTTAGCAGGATCTCTATTGATCATTTATAGAAGGTTAGCAGCAAGTTGAGGTTGTGCCTCTCCTGAGCCTTCTTGATGACTGCTGTGGTGTTGTTTGTCCAGGTGAGGTCGGCTGTGATATGGACACCCAGAAACCAGAAAGTGTGGACCTTCTCTACACACTTGTTGATGTAAAGGGGGGCAAGGTTGCTGCTGACTTTTCTGAAGTCAACTATGACCTCCTTGGTTTTTTTGGTGTTTAGGGTCAGACGATTCCTTGAACACCAGGATATCAGCTCCAGGATCTCCTGTCTGTAGGCTGCCTCGTCTCCCTTGGAGATGAGGCCAATCACTGTGGTATCATCAGCAAACTTTATGATGAGGTTGTTGTTGTGTGCCGGGCTGCAGTGGTGGGTGTAGAGACAGTACAGCAGGGGGCTCAGCATGCAGCACTGTGGGGAGCCAGTGCTCAGCGTGTGAGTGGAGGAGAGGTGGGGGCCAAGTCTCACAGCCTGGGGCCGGTTGGTGAGAAAGTCTTTGATCCAGTCTAACCCAGTTTGGAGGGAGATAATCCTTGATGTGCTGAAGAACCAGTATCTCGAAGCATTTCGTGATTATCAGAGTGAGGGCCACCGGTCGATAATCATTCAGGCTGGTTATGGTGGATTTCTTCAGCACAGGGAAGATGGTTGCAGATTTAAAACAGGGTGGGATGACTGCCTGAGCCAGGGAGAGGTTGAAATCTTTGGTGAAGGTGGGGGTGAGCTGGGGGGTGCTAGGCCAGTAGCTTTCCTGGGATTCACCGATTTATTTGATCTTCTTAACAGTCAGAGCACTCCGATCTACCAACAAGTTTCTTTTAGATGTTCCTTTTTACATTGCTTTTCCTAGATTCAAAATTAAATCCAGAGGTGATCAAGCATTTGCAATTGCTGCTCCAAAATTGTGGAACAGTCTATATTAGGTCTGCTTTGACTGTTCACTGAAATGATGTTTGATCTAAAGCAAAGAAGATTGTCCATGCTTTATAGATGACAGTTAATTGTTTTAAATTAAGCAGGTGCATGTTTTCACTTTTGAATGTTTTTGTGTTTGTTCATTGTATCATTGACTTTTATATCTAAGAAGTAACTTTGAAAGACAGGCAATAAACATATTGACATAGCAGCTTATTGTTGAATATTTTTCTGTTTAGTCTTTGTACTTCTGTTAAAATTTTTTTGTTAGTTTTATTTGACAAGATTAAGAAGAATAATGCTGAATAATTTACAATTGTTTTTTGCAAGGTTTTCTTAAGCACAGTACACTGTTCAAAGAAGAACTGCGGTGACTACTTCAATGGTGAAAAAAAAGTAAGTATTTATCAAATTTTCTTTTCAATTTTTTAGACAAATTCCTTTAATTTGAATTCTTATAATAAACCATTTCATTTCTGTGTATGTCTCTGATCATTTTTTCATTGTCTCCTTTTGTTTAAGCACAGTATTTTAATCACACTTTATATACATTTTCTATGTATTTTCTGTTATTTTCTTGCAAATATAGCTCTTCCCAGTAAACAAATATTTTTTGACCCCAGATTGAATATGTTCACTTACTATAATTTTAAGTTATTTATGGAATCTGAAGATTTTGGTGAATGAACTCCTGAAAACCATCTGTTTTGTCAGATGTAAAAAATATTTAAATGTGTTTGTAAAAAGATTACAAGGATTATAATAATGTAAAAAACATCTTATACATACTATTGTGTGTACAAATCTAATGATTATCTTTATTGTGAAAGTATTTGTATAAAAGTGAAAATGCACAATTAAATTAACATTTTTAATTAAAAACATGGGACATACCTGTAGAATACATTTTGAAAAAAAGGTTTGTTCATTATTTACTTGATTGTAATAGTATTGTAATAAATATTAATGTTAAAATAACATGCAATAATCATACTAATACTAGTGTGCATCTTCATTAATTCCCTTACCTTAACACACAGCCTGTTTTCTGTATTTTACAATTATTGTTTTTTTTCTTTGAGGCAACCAGTTTGATCGTGATCATCTTCAAGGAATGAAAAAGTGAATGTCTAATTTTGACAGCTTCTCTGCTTCACTTTGCAGAAAAATCTTTTGGAAACTGTTCCCCTTGTAAATACCACAAATCACACGGTAATAAAATACAGCAAGTCTAAAATTTATGCACATGTATAACTGAGAACTATGTACTTTACTTATTCATATTATAGAGTATACAAATGTGCACTTTTTTTCTGCAGGAAATCCTAATGTGTACATTATATAAAAAGAAAATGACTGAAGAACCTAAAATCCAAGCGAAAAATATTTCCGACAATCAGATAGACTTTTATTATGTTCTAGATGACTGCCTTAATCCCACATTGGTGAGTAAATAGCATGTTTTTTCTTGCCACAATCCTAAAGTTAGCTTATTTGTTTAATTTTGTTTGTTTTAATCAACTGATTGTCCAAATGAAATGTTGAAGCAGGTCTTTGTTCTTTGTTCATAGACAGAATGGAGTAAAACATGTGAAGGGAAGCCGTATGGGAATACAAACATCACTGTTTTTCATTTGTTGTGCATGATGGTTAGAAAATTCAACATAACTGAATATTCTTCAGGTATGAAACACTTCTTTTTTGTAGTAACACTTAATTAACAAAGACAAGCTGAGGTGTGTCAAAGCAAGCTCAACACAACAAGGCTCTCTTTGTGTTGGCTTAACTGAGAAAACCTTAAATTCCAGCCACATACTGCATGTATGTAACAGGACTTATGGTCACTTTGGACCTTGTACTGCAAAACTCGAAGTCAAACCAAGATTTCCCACTCTAAATATCTTGGATCTGACAACTGCAGGAAAAGGAAAAGCTCTCCAAATATGTATATTACCAACATTATACTGTTGCACTAATAAAAATAATCCAACTCAAATTAATAAAGTATTTTGGAATTTGAATTAAATAATTCTTAGGAGCTCAACAGTTATATGTTGTCAGCTCTAGGTTAATTTGTATGTAGGCTTTAATTACTGCCTGCAAAAATAATTCTATATCAATATCAATTCTAATTTAATTTGGAGTAATTTATAGGCTAATCCAGATTAACAAAGTTAAAGATGTCGTGTGAACTAATTCTAGACTTGAAGTAAAAAAAAAGAGGAAATGCTTTTTAACTCTGAGGCAAGACTCAAATTCAGACAGATGATTTCATGACTGCATCTCTATATTAGTTAGCACAGTAATATATAATATATACAGTAACATATCACCACTGATTAGGTTTAAAAAAGGTCATACTTTCTTTGCAAAAACATCCCATTTTTCATTTTCCTTTGTTTTCCTCAGTTTTTGGTGTTCAGTTTGGTTCTGTCAGCTTTTAACCAGAATATCTCCTCTGTTGTTGTACTCAACTTTGGCTGAATGCTATTTTATGAGCTCACGTTGGAGTATATTGTTCATATCAATGAGCTAAACTCAGCAGAAAGTGTTCATAGGGAGGAATTTCTAATGCCCAATGACAGTCCATTTGGAGAAGTTGATAGTACCAATTATAACAGACAGGGGAGTTTATATTAATAGTCCATTAATCCACTGACAAACGCAGGGCATCAGACTGTACCACCCTATGACTGTAAATACAGTAAAGCATGTTATTAGTGAAATAAATAGTGTGTCTTTTGTCTCTCATCCTCTCATAATCACAGTTTATACATCTGTGATGCTGAAATGCACCAGATAATTTTTTACCTTAATTTTCTAACAACCCAAAGAAACAGGGAGAACCGGGAGTTTATGCATAAAACTTTTAACTTTATTCATTCATCATCAAGCAACAATTAATTAGTAATGAAAGGTTTTAGGGGATGGTTAGTTTTGCTCATTTCGTACTCTTTTCAAAAGATATGACAATGCGCTCGTCCTCCTCCGCCTCATCTCATTAAGAACGGACACGAGGGGGGTATCCGACACATCCGAAGCTGGACGCAGACAGCTGACCAAGCGTCAATATGTTGATGAGTTGGGAGTGAGAATGGGTCAGCTGGTCAGAATAAAGTGCTTCAAAACAACAAACATTTTTTGAGGGGAAATAAATGAGGAAATTGATATGAGGAAATTGATATATTCCCTTGTCTGGCTGCATTTTCTCCAAAGGGACCGGCCACAGTGCAGCTGCAAACTCCAGCTGCTTTTAGATGAGCAAAAATAAAAACAAACTATTGTGCAATTATTTGTCCACCCTGACAGCAAAACCTTTTTGTTCTAGGGCGGATATAGCTGAGCATTTGGCCCAAACCTGCAAACAGACCTGGGGCCTATGTTTTTTTTTTTCCAATCAGCCTGTAACCGGCGTAGATCTGGATTCAGAGATGGCCTACAGGTGCTGTAAAAATACTATATTTGGGCTAGATGTAGCACTCATACAGAGTTATTCATTCATTTTTAGGTGGATTTGTATGGAGAGCGATTTTATTTAAAGTTTTATTGTAATAAAAATACTGCAATTAATAGAGTATTAATAAATATTCCACTAAATAAATAAATAAATGTCCCCATGCAATAAAATAAAAACTATTTATTAGAATATTTATTTTTAAGTTGTCTTTAATTTATTTCTTCTTTAATTTATTTATTTACTAAATTGTGTTTCGGCTCCTTTACTCACACTCAATTAAATTTTTCATCATTCTGAACTCACATTGCTTCCAATGATCTATATAACTGGATTGGGCGTGGTTAGCCTGTTGCTTGCTACACCAAATGGCACACACTGGAGCTCTATATGCATTGAAGAGTGGATGTCAATGGATTGTGAGGCATCATATTGTAAAAAAAACTTTAATAAAGTTTTTTATTTTGTGCTTGATTTTTACAAACTATGGTTCAAAATAAATCTGAAGAAATTGTAAATTTTAGGGTTTACTGAAATTAAATAAATAATTGAAATGACTAATCATCAGTACACAAATCTAAAGCACTAATTACTTTCTATAGCAGGAGTCACCCATAGGACATGTTTTAAAAATAGCACTCAGCTTACTAACAGCGCAGCTACATACTAATGTACTGTAATGACCCTCAGCAAGCAAAAAATAAAAAGAAGCAAAGTTGTCTGTGCACACTTTAGAGCAGGGATCATCAACCCTTAAGGTCTGCAGTCCTGCATGTTTTACTTGTTTCTCTGCTCCAACACACCTGATTTAAATGAATAGATGATTATAAGGCTTCTGCAGGACTTGGAAGAGGTAATTCACTGACTGAATCAGGTATGTTTGAGAAGGGGAAAAAAAGTAAAACATGCAGGGCTGCGGACCTCGAGGACCGGATTTGATGATTCCTGCTTTAGAGCCTTTGGTAACAAAACACCCAAAAAATGGCAACAGGAGCTGCTGTTACATCCACAACTCATGTTAAACAAAAAAAAAAAAAACACAGAGCTAATTTACTCCTGCTCTGCTCACTCTGTCTGCACACCAACCTCCACCCTCTTTTCAGAACTTAAAACATTAACCTTTTTGGACACATGCATCCATCATGTTTACCTCCCAGAGTAGAGTGGAAACAAGCATTAAATTGTAGAAAAACAAATTATTTTCACAGTGTTTGGGAGAATGTTTTTCATATATTTGTTATTTTATATATACGTTTCATAACTGATATTTTGTATCTGCAAAAGTTACAATGATTTAGTACAAACAGCACAAGTTGAAGAGTTTATTGCTTTCTTGACCTTGACAGCACACTACTGCATAAATTGGAGGCAAACAGCTTGTAATGTCTTATAACTTGTGCTAGATTTTAGCATGTTTCAGTAGAGTGCTTAACTCGGTATGACAATATATTTCATAAATTATAATTTATTTGTCAAATATTTGAAAAGGCATGTATCATTTTTATTCCAGTTCACAGTTATTCAGTACTTCATGTTGGTTTAGCATAAATATACACTGAATGTTGTGGTTGTAATGTTGCACACAGCTTTCAGATAAAAGATACAAGTATATTAAACATAACAAGAATCTTTCTCCTCAGCATATCTCCCATATAAAAGCTGATCTAAGAATCCAGCTTGGGTGTTTATCTGAGTCAGGTTGAGTTTCACAGCACACACAAACAATTATGCCTCTTCTGACACTAAATCCTAAACTTTTCAAAGTACTTTTGAAATACCCCACACTTACTAGAAATAAAATCTTCAAGTACAGTATAAGCATGACTTAAATGCTGAAAAATTCACATTTGTCATTTGAGATTTCTGTGTTTTGTTTTACAGAATGTGGGGATTATGGTAAGTACATGTTTTGGTTGTATAATTTTAAACAGTCCTGCAGCATGCTATCAACAAGGGCCATATTTTTTGGTAATATTATTATTTTTTTCTCTCGCTTCGTCCACCATTACTATGTGACTCCAATGGAACGTACCACTTTGGAAAATGGGGGTGGCACCATGGGAGATTGGTGAACTTAGATTAAACTTTTTCTTGAGCAAAAGAGTTAGTTTTGTATTGCTTATAGGCTACCTAAACATGCCTTAAATTTGTTGTCATGAGGACTTTTTTAGGAAGCACATTTTCTGGGGCCCCCAGATAATTTCTGTCTGTCTGTGTATGGAGGGCACCGACGCTGATTCAGTTGAATAGCCTAAAAATAAGTGCATCATATTTTTGAATAAAAATGGTATTTTGGGGGCAAGAGGAGAAATGTTTGACAAAAATTTAGAAGTTAACCCTATTTCTTTGCTTTATAAAAAATTATGTTGCCAATGTAACAATAACTAAAACTTGTTTTTTTTTTTAGTTTTTTAACAAGCACATTAAATAATTTAGCATAGTTTGGATTATATTAAGACATCCCAGTTTTCAAAATCATTTGCCAGATTATGACTTGTTATTATGTCAGTAAATTTGAATTACCTGTAAAAATTTTTGTTTACAGGTAATTGGTAAGTGATGCCACTTGATCTTTTTTGTTACTGTTACCCTGTCACATAAGCCTTGCATGCTGCAGGACTAAAACTGTTATATATAAATGATGTGTTGCTTGGTATAAACAAAAGAGTGCTATTTCAGTTTTCAGTTTGTGTTCAATGTATACAGTAGCTTATATTATTTGCCCTCCTGTCGTTTTTTTCAGACACTGCCATGGAACTTTACTCAAATATTTTCCCAACTAATGGTAAGTTTAAACCTTTTAATGTAGTTAGTGTGAATCATTTTTTTAAATACTAATAACTGAAACTGTAATTACATTTGATTGGTGATATTTAATAAACTGATAGGACTCACAAGTGTTTTACACCCTGAACAAAATTGTTTTAAATGATTTAAAAAATCCACCATTCAGAAATAATAACAATAGGTCACAGGACAGTATTCAAATTTCATTATTAAACTATTATTTGTGAGGCTTAGTAATAGGTTAAAGCTATTTTTTGGCCCTGCATGTGTTAGGCTGTTTTTGTGTAGGTGGTTAGGGTGGCCACCTTTCAGAAATTAAAATAAGGGACTCAGGATAACAGCCAGTGCTCTATCCAGATGGCCTTTCTAAACACTAGATCAGTGACAAATAAAACTTTCATTCTCTGCAATTTCTTCTGCTCAAACTCCCTGGATTTTCTTCTGCTGACAGAAATGTGGTTGAGAGCAGACAACCACAGCGCGTTTTCTGAGTTCTCCCCCTCGAGCTGTTTGTTTTTCAGCGTCTGTCAGGTCGCGGTGGTGGTGTTGCCACTATCTACAATTTTAAATGCAGACTTTTGCCCACAAACACTTTACTCCCCCTTTGAACTGCAGTTGTTTGTAATTGAGCTCACCCACACTGTTTTATATGCTGTTGTTTATCGTCCACCAAAATATAAAAAAAAATTCATTCAGTAATTCTCAGAATTCCTTGCTGATATTATTCCCAACTATGATAGTTTTTTTATTTGTGGTGATTTTAATATTCATGTTTGTTAGGTTTTAAGGCTTTTGGACTCCTTTAATTTAACACAGTCAGTAAACAGACCAACACATATGGACACATGGACCTTTTTATTTCTCATGGACTGTCTATTTCTCATTGTGAAGTTTCTGAATCTGCCATCTCGGATCATTTCCCCATTTTTTTTTTTCCAATTTACAGCCCCCCACCCACCCAGGAGGCCTCTGGCTGCAGGTTATCATCGTTGCGTTCAGCTAGTGCTGGACAGTTTACCACTGCTTTTATGAACTCACAGTTTTTTCAGTTGGTCCTGATGCTCCTTTTTGTCCCAAAGATTTTGGAATCAGCTCCCTTTTGATCTACGTTTGGTTACTGAAGCCCTTTTAAATCAAAGCTTAAGACTTTTTTATTCCAACAGGCTTTTAGTATGTTATGGCATTTCTGGATTTATTTGTGCTATTTTGTTGTGTTTTCTTGTTTTTAACTTGTCACATTAATCCCTGACTTTGTGAAGCACTTTGGTCACCAGCACTGTGGTCGTGTAAAGCACTATAGAAATAAATAAATTAATGAATGAACGACTCACACCACAGCTTCTTAAAGCCATGAACACCACACCTGAGTCTCTTCACTGTGGATTTAATATTCTCTTACTATAGTTTTATTTTACCTGGCTTAAATAGGAAGACACATTATAGGGATGTATTAAAAGGTGAGCAGGACAGTTCATTAACACTGCCTCAATCTTCACTCCTTACAGACTGAGTAGATGACATGAAACTATGTCCCAATGTGACATACATCACTAATATTAATTACCTCATATTTTGCAAAGGCACTGATGGTGAGGAATTATGTAATTACAAGCACATCAAAGGTGTATTATTACCTCCACAGCAATAAAATTGATACTGCTCAAAAAACAGGGCAACTTAATTTCTCCTTAAAGCAGCCATGGAGGCGTTGATCATGGATGAGATCCTCTCTTAAAGGGGCAATATTAAGTGTTTCTCAGGCATACTTGGCATCTGAAAATACATTTCCTTTAAAGGTATTTTGAATCTGAAATGGGCTGCACTGAGAAATAATATTGAGAGCTCAGCAGACAGTTTCAGTTTCAGGTTCATCAGTTGTTTGCTTAGTCCCAACCAAATATTTATGTTTCCTTGCCTGGCTGCCTCCACAGGATTTCTCAAACATGCATAAATGAAGCAAAGTAAGACTCTGGGCATGTTTATGATGAAAGGATAACATTATAACATTATATAAAACTCAAAAAAGTTGATTTTACATGATATAGCCCCTTTAAACTGACTAGAGCTGCACATATTCTCAGAAACTGCTGAAACAGTTTGTGATAGTATTTTGTAGGCTTTCAAGCATTTGATTGCTCTTTCAACTCCTACATTTGCAATTTAACGTCTGTAAAATACCTAAGTTAACTGTCCAGGGTTTTTTTTTTGTGAAAGAGGGTTTATATAAACATACCTGAAGTGGAAACTTGAAGAACACCCCTACTTTTTTTTTGATCACACATATGTGACACAAACATCAGACAGAGAGATAAAAAACATCAAGTTATTATATAAACCAAGAACTGATCACTAATTCATCAGATGAAACTGCTTATGAGAACATGCAGTGTCAGGAGCCAGTCTCACATCAGACTGTTCCTGTGGGCCATGAAATTGGACCAAACCAGACCCTGATGGTCCCTGTGGAGGTCAACCTCTGTTTGCTAGGCCTGTTATCAGTTACTCCCATCCACAGCTGCAAGAAGCAGACCTGTGTAGTTAAACCCCTCACCTCACCTATGGTTGACCTTTAGGATCAAACCTCTCCTCTTCCTAGACTGAACAGTTTCAGCTCTGTCAAGAGCTTTAAAAAAATAAAAGCCTTTCCTTCTC
>JARVGW010217735.1:0-13836 GCA_031762495.1 Anablepsoides rubrolineatus | reverse complement strand
AGCACAGAGCTCTTCCCACACAGTGGAGCTGAAACAGTCTCTCAGAGCTTCTTCTGTCTCCTCGGTCCATTTCCTCGTTGTCCGTGTCACCGCTGGTTCCCTGCGTACCAGAGGTTTGTAAACGGGCTGGAGATGAACCAGGTTATAGTTAGCTGCTTGTTGTAACTAATTGTTGAAAAAACAGTTTTAGCTAGATAATGTATCTGAATTAAAATTATGGTTCCACTTGTGTTCATCATGCGATTAGATAAAAGGCCTCTCCAAACCAAACTCCGGGCTGAATTTCAAACCCACCCCACCCCTGTTTATACCTATGTGATCTTGATGTTGTAGTTATTGTGAAGCTAAATGTGCTATACAAATAAACTTTGAATTGAACTGAATGGAATAAAGTCATCTAATTGGACTAAAATAAATCAGGTTCTCTTGATAAATGTGTGTGAGGTTGATTCCAATAAAATCAGTCAAAAAGTATGTTTCTAAAAGCAGTAGTGAACATGAAAAGCAGCATTAAACCGAAACATTTGTAACTTTAAAAATGTGAGTGTGTATCACACTGTTTATTTAAATCTGATTGTATTTGGGGGGGGCGAGGAGGGGGGGGAGTTGGCTCAACTTCTAATTAAAAAGTACATTCAAGTGTTCACATCAGAGATGCAAGCTGTTCCAACAAAATAACAAACCATCAGAAATAAGACAGACTGATGATCTGCCAAGTAGGCAGGTTGGCATTTATACACAATACACAAATCAGTCTATACTTTAGTTTGATAATAAATGCTTATAAATGTTGAAAGAACAAGAGAGAATAAAGTCAGACCAAATTAAAGCTCTGAAATTATTTAGACCTGAGACTGAACCCCTTAAACACTTTATTTCTTGTCTCACAGATCCTCGGGACATCTAAAGAATAACCTTCATTTCATCTTTATCCCAGACACCTGATGATTCCCGAGTCTGTCTTTGAAAGGAGACCCTAACTTCACCCCAATCGTATAATCTCTGCCTCCTCCGCATGTCTGCTTGTGACCTAAAAATCCATCTCAGTAAAACAGTTTAAAGAAACATCCCAATTTTGTAAGTGCACCTGAAAGAGCAAGGAGTGATGATAGATGAAGCTCGATGGAGTCTGCCCTCGATGACACATTATGGGATGAACGAAACATCGATGCAGATTTGTCTCAGATGATTTAAAGTGACGCAACAAAACATAGTTGTCTTATCTTGGTGAATACCCTGGGGTCTCGCCTAGTCCAGTCACGTCTCAGGTGGAATGGAGGAGAGAAAATGAGTGAGGAAAAGCTGATGATGGATGAAAAGAGAAGCCAGACTGACAGAAACTGTGCAGGCTGCAATGTGTGAGTCAGTTCTGTCTTTTTACATGCAATATCAGCTACAAATTCAAACTTGCTAAACTGAAGACTTAAACATATAGTGGCTTTAAAATGTATTCACCTCCTTGGATGTTTGGATGACCAGTTATTCCCCAGTCTGTTTATGAAAGAAAACTCATTTAATCGTAACTACAGTGTGTCAAACAGCTGGTAGAAGCAGATGGCCCTCGTAGGTTTTTAAAGATGGACCCCAGCCAGAAGGTAATCTAAGCAGATGAACCACCTCAACTGACTCCTTTCAATGTGGAGGAACAGCGGCTATACTCGGAGTTCCCCTCGGATGATAGACCTCCTCACCCTATCTCTAAGGCTGAGCCTGGCCACGCTACAAAGGAAGCTTATTTCGACTGCTTGTATCTGGAAACTCATTTTTTCTGTCATGATCCACGCCTCATGACCATAGGTGAGGTTTGGAACATAGACAGACTAATAAATTAAGAGCTTTACCTTTCAACTCAGATCTTTCTTCCCCACAACCGGATGAATCCACACCCTCATTACTTAGGATGAGGCCCAAATCCCTCAATCCATCTCCCGCTCTGACCATCCCTCGTCAACCAGACACCCAGAAACTTAAATTTCTCCACTTGAGACAGCAACTCTTCCTTGACCCAAAGGTGGCATTCCACCCATTTTCAGTTGAGAACCATGGCCTCAGACTGAGAGAAACTGACTTTCATACAAGCTGCTTCACACTCAACTCAAACCACCCCAGTGAACGCTTACAGTCTTGACTTGAAGACGCCAACAGAACCACATCATCTGCATACAGCAGAGATGAGACACCCTCCTCTCCATGACTGCACCTTGAGATTCTGTTCATAAACACTACAAACAAGATCAGAGACAAGGCCCAACCCTCACTGAGAATGAGCTTGACTTTATGCTAAGAATGCAGATATTTACCTTCCACCACTCAACAATATCCCCGGTCCAGGTCATCAGTTCCCCACCTATATCGAGCACAGCCTGGGACAGGGAAAGCTTTACTCTTCTGAGTCGCTGGACACTTTTCAAGAACCTCCTAGAGGTCAATTGAAAGTCCTTCTCCATGGGCCCCCACAAAAAGATGTTAATTGAAAAAAAAGAAAACACACACACACTCTGGTTCTTTTCTGTTTCTACCATCTACCAACTTAGCCCTATTGTGTCTCGTCTAGAAATGGAAATCTTATATTTTAGTTTTCTTATCTAGATGCATTGTACAAATGTCTAACTAAAACCTTCCTAGACCAGTTGCAGTCTGTGCAGAATGTTGCTGCTAATGCATTTTTCTAGTTTTGAAGAGGGTTCATCCCTGCATGCTGTTACCCTTGTCAGCTATGTTGACTTTCCCATAAACTCAAGATTAATACATCTATTAGGAGTAGTTTTAATGTGTCATTGAGAGAATCTATCTTCTGTCCACAAAATTTTAAACATTTTAAACTTTTAAAATAACTGCTGTTATTGTACTGATGCTGCTGTGACAGCTGAATTTCCTCTCGACGGGACTATAAAGGCTATTTCTATTCTATTCAAAACAGTTAAATCAAAACATTAAATATAATACTACTATTAAAAAAAATGATTCCCTAAATGGATCATGACGGACCTATCACACATGCACAAATAAACTGCCTGGTCAAAAAAAAGGGTCACACTAATATTTAATTGGACCACCTTTAGCTTTGATTACAGCACACATTCTCTGTGGCATTGTTTGGATAAGCTTCTACAATATCACAAGATTTATTTCCATCCAGTGTTGCAATAATGTTTCACCAAGATCTTGCATTGATGATGGTAGAGTCTGACCTTCTCCAGCACATCCCAAAGATCCTCAGTGGACTCTGTGGAGCCAATCCTTGTGTGAAAATGATGTCTCATGCTTCCTGAACCATTCTTTTACAATTCCAGCCCCATGAATCCTGGCATTTTTATCTTGCAATATGGCCGTGTCATCAGGGAAGAAACAATCCATTGATGGAATAACCTCATTCAGTATATTCAGGTAGTCAGCTGACCTCATTCTTTGAGCACATACTGTAGCTGAACATAGACCTGACCACCTGTAGCACCCCCACATCATAGACCTGAGTTACATTCAGGTGGACACTTTTTTTTGGCCAGGCAGTGTACAGACATAAGGAAAAACATTATTGTCCACCTTTGCTCTTTTAGTGGCAGGTGATAATACATTTATACAATACATTGAGGCACCTCATAATTTGATTGGTTATATCCGCAATATGACAATAAAACAACTACTGATGCATTTCAAGTATCTTGAGTATAATTCAAATTATTTTTTCCAGATTTTTATTTATTTATTTATTTAACATATTGTTATCTATTAATGTTAGCAAAAATGTATTTTTGCCATTTGAAAATCAATTCAGAATCTTTCATGCCCAATATATAGACCATCCAGAAATAAAGGCTATACATTTCACCAATAAAATTCACCCTTTGAATAGATCGTTCTTGCCATCACAACCCTCTGAGTAATTTTTCAAGAGTCACCACTTTAATTTAGCTGCACGGAAACCTATCAAATAAAAACACTGCAAGTAAAAACAACATAAGAGGATGAAAACATTAGCATCATACAGATCTAACAGCTGTTGAAGACAAATAAAAAGGATCAACTGTGAGGCAGCTGCTCACTTGAATCCCACAAAGATGAACCCACAAGGGCAGCAGTTATCTCCTGTATGTCAAAGGGATAATAGAAAAGGATTTTGCATAATACGTCCCATTAAAAGGGAAAGCATCTCTGGTGGTTATGTCTCTTAAGTTAACTGCATTAATGACGTCAGCTAAGAGCCAATAGACTGACCCAACAGGCAGAAAGAATAAACAATGCTGGCTAAAATTTGATCCATTTCTTCTGACAATTTGTTTTGTAAGAAAAAAATGAAATTTAGAATGATTGCTCTGCTTACATCCACCTTTTTATTGATCATACCAGATAATTTCACCATAATTCACAAATAAATGTTTTTTTACTCATTAAACACAAGAAGTAATTGAGACTTTTTCCTGGAAGAAATTTTTGAATTTCCTTGAACATTTTCATTTTATTCTTGAGGACAGTGGTTGGTTCAGAAATAATGACTTAGAGGCAGCAAAAATCCTTGGGGAGTCTGCCTAATGGAGGCTGTTAGGTGACCACTTACAAGAGAGAGTGTGTGTATTCATGTGTCATATCAGTGTGTGAGCTGCACACAATCATCTCGTGCAGTCTGTGCTTTGGCAGAATTGCCTCTTTTACCCCATAAAAGCATCGAGGAGATCAAAACACACAGCGAGCGGATTCCGTTTCTCAGAATTGGAATGGAGTTTTTACAATTGTTTCATTATTTTGATGTGCAGTGCAGGAGCATTACTGTTGAAATCCATCAAAGAAGCCATTTATTGTATTGGAAAAATATGTTCAGGGTTTCAGCGACTTGACTGAATAGTTTTTTTTTTCTGAGGTTTATTTGAAGCACAGCTGTCACACAAATCAAACAGAGAAAAAAAACATTTCAACACTTGAACCTGAGAACAATTTAAACTCAACCTTTAATTGTGTTGTCAATGGTACTTTTCACACGTCACCCTGCTGAAAACAGACTCCGATTCTCACAGAAACTGAGAGCACATTCATGCAGAACACCTTCCCTATCTGAATGCTTATTTTTAACTTTCATAAAGAGTCTGAATTTGGTTTTGAATAAGCTTTTTTTTTAACCACACAGGTTTCAAAAGAACCATCAGCCACAGTAGAAGTGTAAACTCACACATGTGGAGTGTATTTAAGAAGGAAAAACATGTCAAAGTGTCAAACTACTGCCTCAGTATAATTGCTTTATCTGTGTGTATTGTTTTATCAGAATTAGAACACATCAGTTGGGCAAATGAGAGAATTTAAACACAAATTTGTTTAGCAGCCTGAAAAAAAAGGGGCTTTAGTTTTCAGCAGACTACATTCATGTTACAGCTGAGAGGTAACTGCTGTCAGACAACAGCAATGTAGCAATCTTTACAAGTTTAAGGTTTAAACAGCTGGTGTGAGTTTGACAGGACTTCAGTAACAAACAGTATATTAGTGGATGGTACACAAACTGTACGACAGTATCGGTGTGAGAAAACCGTCTTGCACATGACTCCCGTCTAATGAGAAGCTGCAACACCTCTGTAAGAGCATGTCGTTCTTACCTAAAAATCATCTAACAAGCGTGTAGCTGCTGTACATGTTACGACCAGGACTGTGAAGGGACGCATCTAATCAGTCAAAACAGCAGAAGTTCAGCTCAAACAGTGCTGAGAAAGGTCTTCACCCCCTCTCAAATATCAGATGAAGATAACCTGAGTAAATACAAAATGTTTTAACGTGAGGTATCTCTTCAAAGGAGAAACGCTCACTATCACAGATTTAGACAGATTTGTAGATTTGCTGCCGCTACAGGCACTAAAGACCTTCATGCCACAGCTCCTAGAAGCTACATCTGCAGTGGAGGACTGAATATGACCTATTCAGATTCCATGCATCCCGACCTCCATGACATGTGAAAAACTCTCCTGTAGGTAAGAGTTGAAGATCGCATGGACAAGGCTCGGCAAAGCTTTCCCAGTTCACCCCCACTATATGTTTGGGTTTACCAGGTCTGTCTGGCAGCCTCCCCCAAAACTGGATCCAACTCACCACCATATTGTATGATTTCCCAATGCAATTTTTGTATTTTTATTCCGGGTAGTTTTCATTATTATTATTATTGATTTTTTTTTGTTGTTGTCTCTGTGTTTCGCTCCATGTTGTTTTGTGGACCAAGAATATGTAATGAAATTTGATAAGTCTCCAAACCAACCTGACCCTATGTGAAAACTTAACCTCTTAAGCGCCAAGGTTTTTTTTTAATTTCTTTTAAGTTTTTTCTTAAAATACCATGCTGAAATGTAACTGAGTGTTTCTCAGCATTTAGGGGCGGGTCAAAGTCTTCAACATTTTCTCAAGCGTACAAAACGTACG
The DNA here is from genome assembly GCA_031762495.1 of Anablepsoides rubrolineatus. Lineage (NCBI taxonomy): Eukaryota > Metazoa > Chordata > Actinopteri > Cyprinodontiformes > Rivulidae > Anablepsoides > Anablepsoides rubrolineatus. The sequence continues at coordinate 7,446 of JARVGW010217735.1, read as the reverse complement.
CTTGACAACATCAGTTTCCAGATACATACCTGGGTCATTGGTGACAGAACCTTTGGCATTTTTCACATCCACAACCCAGGTGGCCTCGCTCCCATTCGGCCCGTCCTTCACTTTAAAGGCAAACACTCCACCGACCTTCTTGACGAGCTGCTCTCCCTCCTGCAAAGAAAACCACGAGACGTCTGAGCTCTGACGGGTTGTTGACATGCAGCGGGTGCAGACAGACGTTTACTGCTGCAACACTGCTAATTAACTCATCGCCTGTTGTGTGAAACAGTGCAGAAGTTGAATCATTATCGCATCAGTCTCAGTGAACTGAACAGCTCATTTTCTGAGAACTGGTGGTTCCAGGATCAGACTGATATAGAAGTTTAGGGAGGACGTTGCCGTTACTTTACAGTTATAAAACTCTAAATATGTTGATCATTATGTGTCTGCAGCTGTCAATCTGTCACTTTTGGAACAATTTTTTTTTTTTTAATAATGGTGCATCGGTTCATTGAGGTTTGCTGATTTTGTTTCTTATTGGCTCTTTTAGGGTCCGTTTCAGTTTAAGGCTGTGTCCAAAACGGGAGGCCGGGTCCTCAGAAGGTCGAATTTGTCGACGGAGTAAGGATTGGAGGCTAGACCGTCCAAATTCACAGCCAGTTTTGTCCGGTCTTCGTGGTCTACCAAGGACCCGGCCTCCCGTTTTGGACACAGTGTAAGGTTCTGAACTTTAGACCGTGCAGTAGAGCAGTGATTCCAACTAGGGGTGCGTGTACCCCTTGGGGTATGTGAGCATATTACAGGGGGTACGTGGAAAGATTTCCCAGGTGTGTAAAAAATAAATAAAAATAGGACTGAGATATCTAGGGCCCTGTGATTTATACAATGCGGAAATTGCAGACAGAATAACAAAATTAACACAAAATGGAATCCAGTATAAAATGTGAAATCTCACCAAATTTGCTCATTTGGGGTATTTGATGTATTTTGGACGCTGCTGCTTCCTGCACCTGCCATTATCTGGTTTATTTATTTAATTACTTATTCACTTTCAAGGCAACATATATATCTTTGTTTAATTTGAGTTGAAAAAATAAAATGCCTGAGAATTAAATGTTCTAGGGGGTTAAATAAATAATCTTCATTTAATAATTAGCTGTTGTACATTATATTTTTGGAGAATCATCACTACATTTGACAGAGAGGGTACTAGTGGTATAATAAAGTATAGCTCAGGGGGTACACAAGACTAAATAGGTTGGTAACCACTGCAGTAGAGTTTAAATCAGGCCTAAAAAAATCCAATCTGACAAATTAACTCTTATTAGAGGCAAGAACCTACAGAAGAGAATTAGAGCAAAAAAAAGGTTTTTCCTGAGTTCTGACTTTTTTCTTAGAATTCTGAGAATAAAGTCAGTTTTCTGACTTTTTCTCAGAATTAGGAAAAACTTAGCCTGGCCCTTGCCTTCCTACGCAGTTCCTCTCAATTCTGGTTTCGCTTCACTGCTCCGTCTGGGATTTCTCCCATAGACAAGGATTTCATCAGGAGAATTTCGTTCAGGCCAATCAGAGAACAGAACGTTGATTTTCTCCGCAGTGTTTGCTTGTAGTTTATTTCACCTGGAGCAATCAGCAAACAGAAGGCGGAGTTTTGAACGACGTTGATATTCTACGCAGTGTCTGCTAGTAAGTTTAGCATACAGCAGTGGAGGAAGTGAATGAAGACAGTCTGTGTTGATAAAGCTTCCAAATTAAATTAAATTTGTCTGACAAAGCAGCAGCTCTCATTTACAGTCGTCTCGTTCAGCTCAGTACGTTTCTCCTCTCAGTAGGGTTGTTTACAACGCACGCCATTTCTGGTTAGCTTCTTAGCTTAGCCTCCTTCACAGCGACATACGTCTCTGCCAACCAATCCAATAATTTTAAAGTTCAGCAGAGGCCACGCCTCCAGCAAGAATCGCTTCTCTATAACTGAGAGTCCAGACTCTTGTACGAAGCAAAGAGTCTGGTTTTAACCAGGCTAGGAAAGACTCTCAGAATTCTGACTTTTTTTCTCATTCTGAATTTAAAGTCAGAATTCTGAGTTTAAAGTAAAAATTCAGATGTTTTTCCAGAATTATGAGAAAGTCAGAATTCTGAGAAAAAAGTCTAGGAAGCTGCTATTGGACTTTTTGTTTTTCATCCGTCTGTTTGCAGTTTGTATAAATTATGCTTGAACTTGTGCTAAACAGAAGTTAAATTTCATCCCATTGCACAAGGTCTCCACCTCATCAGTGCGAACTTGTTTACATTTCAGCTCTGCACCTCCTGGATGTCGTTAGGTTAACAGATGTATAAGCTTTGTGTTTTTCCCTTCATTAGAGCAACCTACTGGATAAAAACCACCCACACGTTGGCTCAGTGCTAAAACTCAGAGCTCTCCGAATGATCCAGTTCACTCTGAACAAACTCTTGAGAAACACGATCTGAACTCTGCTGCAGCTTCCTTTCAGAGACGCTGACTTTCTGACATGAAGGAGAGCAGGGGTCCAAAAGTGTACGGATGATTAGATTTCAAACAACAATGAATATTTATTGTGATAATAACACGAGATCCTGAAGTTTTTAACAAAGAACTCCCACACATCGCTTCTGGAAAAACCTACTAAATATAAAAAACTGGATGTTTTGTTTCAACAGTGGAATAAACTGATGGTATTTATGCATTTTATCAGAGATGGGATCATGTCATTGTTTTACAAGTCCCAAGTTAAGACTATGAGTCTGAAACTTGGAATTTCAAGTCTGAGTATTTTTGTTTTTAACAATGTTGCAGTAATATGTTAAATGTAAACATAAAAAGAACCATGTTCTTTTTAAAATATGTACTCATCTTAAATCGTGATAAAACATGTGCAGCTGAACTTGCAAAGTGTAAAAAGATCATTTTAAAATGGCACGTCTATGTTGTACAGTTCATTTAAATTTAGTTGCAGGAATAGTCTTCATTTAAACAATAATTTCCCAGACTAAACAATCAGTAAAAAAGACAAAAGCAGAACTTCATGCTGACATTTGCACAGTATAATTTAGCATAATATAGATGATTTTTCTTCTTCTTCCTGCACCCTTTTCATTCAGTGGTTGATTTACTTTGCCTTTTTGTTATTTGTCTTTGGTAATGCACTTTTTGTTTTTGTGTTTTTAAGAATGAAATAAATGAATAAATAATAAAATAATATTATATTACAAAGAACCATAACCATAGCTAATTTATTTCCTCTCCTCTCTTATCTGGTCACATAGTGCAGGGGTTCTGAAAATGTTTGGGTCTGGGGACCCCTTACAGGGGTAAACAATTTACAGAAACTCCCCCTAAATGTCATGGAAGCAATTATTTTTGTTTCATTAGCATTTTATTTTTTTACTGGCGCATTGTTCCCCATTTGTATTTATGCATTTTTTAACAATATAACATAATTAACAATTTATTGTATTTTTTGAGGACCCTTAAGCTATGGCTTATAGACCCCAGTTTGAGAACCTCTGACTTGGAGAACATCTGTTTATATTATTTATTTCTTAATCTGTACACAAAATGTTATGCTTCTGGTTTAAAAATATCATCTTGGTGTCAAAACCACTAACTTTATTTAAAAACAGTCTCATTCTTGTGGTTTAAACTCTTTTTAATGAGATGACATACAGTTTGGGGTTTTCTCCAGTCATATATGCCGCCCCCTCCTCTACCTGTAGCTGTCAGTCAGCCCAGCTGTGTGGGATGACTGACAGATGAGTACTCATCAAAACTTTCCACTTTTATAAAACAATGTTTAAAAATTGTTTACGTTATGAAGCCAACAGACCAGTGATCCTAAAGCCTGGTCCTTGAGGGCCACTTCATGTTTTAAATTTAGAGGTTTCTCTGCTTCAACATAAACATGAGTGATTACCAGGCCTCTGCAGAACTTCTAAAACACACAGGAGAACCAGGATTGAGGACCACTGGCACAGACGGTCAAGGCTTGTTTACTAAAGGAGTGACACTTGACAGTGTTTTCAAATTAACAGATTTGAAATGAAAATTTGCAGCAAACTATGAGTTTACCAGAAAATAAATGTGAAAATAAATCTCCAGCATCTGTATTTTTAGGCTGCTTTTACAATAAATTTCACATAAAGATGGTCAAATTTGGGGATTTCAGTAGCTATAATAAAAAACCCTGAACTATACTGAAAAGTAAGCAACAAGGTAATAAAATGATAAAGCTAACTGCATTAAAATTTATATGATATAAATATATAATAAAACTGTGTGAGGATGAAAAACAGAGCAAGCTATTTTTACCTCCTGCAAACGTTTTTCAACCTCTTTGAAGATGGAGTAAGATTTAAACCCTTCCAGTCCGGTGCCTGAGCTGTAAAACAGAAACAAACAGAACAATTAAACAAGCAATGATGAAAAAAATAAGCTGTGCCTTATTTTGATTGTGTTTAATTATGGAGTCCTCTCTGTGTTGAAATCGTTGCATCTTTCTCTAAGAAGTAATGGAAGTTAAAGTAATAGAGTGATAATACTGAACATCTGTTCACAAATGCTTCTTGGGTGATCCAGAGCACGGACTTAGTGAAGCATTTCTGAATTAAAGTGTGTTTCAAGAAAAAATATCAAATATATGCTCTTTATTAAGTCTTTTTCTATGGACTTCAACCCAGCTTTATAGGCCTCCCAAGGGGGTATCCCACGCACTTATAGCTCAGTTCTTAGGACCTATTTGGCAAAGACCATTGATTGGACAGAAAGAGACTTTCATAGGAATCAAACCTACCGTTTTTAAAAACCTTGTAAACATAGCATTGGTTTTTGTCATTTACTTTTCAGTAAATAATAATAATATATTCATTATTATGAATGTGGTCTGCCTCTTTAAAAAGGGGGACCAGAGGGTGTGTTCCATTTATTTGGGCATCACTCTCTTTAGCCTCCCCGGTAATGTCTTTTCAGGGGTACTGGAGTCTGATCGATGGTCGAACCTCAGATTCAGAAGGAACAATGTGGCCATCCTGGCCGTGGAACATTGGACCAACTCTTTACTCTCACTAGGGCCCTCAAGGGATCATGGGTGCCCATCCAGTCTGCATGTGTTTTGTAAAGAAGGCGTTTGACCGTGTTCCTCAAGATGCTCTGTGAGTCTGAGATTGTGGGTTTGTTGTTACGGGCCATTCAGTCTCTAAACAACCATAAGTCGGAGCCCTTCAGGGTGGGAGTTGGACTCTATCAGGGCTGCCCATTGTTGCAGATTCTGTTTCTAACTTTCGGGGACAGAATTTCTCAGTGCTTGGTCTTGTTCACCAATGAGAAAAAAAATTAGTGAGAAATCAGAGCAGCTTCAAACAGTGTTGTGGACTCTGTACCAGGTGAAGCTCTCGATGGCTGGATGGATGGATGGATGGAGTGCAGATGTGTCAGTATTTGTTGGCTTTTGACATAAATCAGACACAGCTAAACCAAATAGACTCAATTTAGGAGCTCCGACTGGCAGAGTCGCACTAGCGCCGATGCTATATTGCCTTACATGTGTTAGCTCGGCGCTAGCTCAACAAACAAGCTAAACTGAGGTCCTCCATCCATATTTTCAGAGTCATTTATGCGTTCCCCTCTCTGTTATGTGGATGGAGGACCTCAGTGATGAGAGGAGAATATGTAGCGCTGAGCTGTGATAGTCGGGGGTTAATGCTAAAGCTAACAGGCTAAGCTGAGGTTCTTCTTCCATGAAGCAGCTCTGTTGTCCTCGATCCATATTTTCAGTTGGCTGAGTGGTTTCTACCTTCTCCTCCATGTCAACGCTCTCCGGTATCATTTAAAATGTCAATCGTCAGATATTGTTCAAGATTAACCTTCAGAGTAGATATAGCTCGCTAGTGAGGAACCATCGACGTCTTCATTTACCCAGAATGCTTTGTGTGTAAATAAGATATTACAGTTAAAATTTATGTTTATCAAATAAAGTCTAATGTTACAACTGTTCATGGATCCCTTTAAATATTTTGTCTCAAAAAACAGCCTTTTCTAAAAGTTTGGACATGAAGTGTATTTTATTATTGACCTATAAATAGAAAGAACATTTAATTCAAGGTTTTTCTTTTTGATAATTGGCTGCACAACAGTGCGTTTGAAAGCAGCTGGTGCACAGCCTGATGACAAAGAGATATTAAGTGTAAAATACAAGCGTCTGTGATGGGAAGAATTTCCATGAAAAGATAAGAGGGCAGAATATCTTATGTAGAATTAAAAGGTCTTAAATTAAAAATGATTTCCTTTAAAACTGAACAAGAACTAGCAGAAAACTTGGGGTCAGATTGATTTAAAACGGGTTGTTAATGAGAAGAACTTGAAGCAGACATGTTTTCAATTTTTAAAAAAAGCACAAAGTTTAAATAAAGCTTCCATGGATTCCTGTGATTAAAAACAGGGTTAAAATAATAAAAACAACACGATTTGCAGAAATCATATTACGGTATATATTATATATCATCGGATTATGATAGACAGGAAGACAGATTTTGCCACTTTCATGGCTCTCTGATATTTAGATAAGTAGGATAGATTTATCCTGACTTTAATAAAGAGCGTATATTTTCAATTTGAGAGGAGGATATGTCTTTGCTCTTAAAACTTAATGTCTTTGTTCTCAAAAGTTGCAATGCTCACACTCAAAACCTCTGCTCAGAGATGAATCAAGATGTTTGAACAACATGACTAACATTTGAAGGTTCATGGTGTTGATGCAGGACTGTTCATTTTCATTTGTTTTATATCATTAGTTTAGCATTTAATCATCTTTATCTCAAGACAGAACAAGAAACTAAGAAATATTAACTATAATATATGGTCAGCATCAATAAATGATGAGAACTAAAACAATAGTATTAAGCTTTTACAGGTAACACTATAGCATTCATGTTGGTCTTCATTATTTCAGAGGAGTTGAGAGGTGAGCTGGTTGGTGGAACTGCTCAGTCCTGTCAGTGATGGAGCTGACAGAAGATGTGGCTGTGTAGAAATGTGGTCAAAATAAAATTCAAATCAAAGTAATCAGTAATTATTTTGTCACATAAGATAATGCTCTTAAATTTCCAGAAGATACCAAGACTATGTATGAATATAATGAAATGCAAATAACAAATGGTAAATGTACTTTGTCATCAATGCATGTTCCCATGTAGTGATGACATTTGTGCTCTGCATCTGACACATCACATGTGAGAAACACCCAAGTGGAGCAGCAGGCAGCTATGTAAGCACCCAGGGAGCAATTGGGGGGTCTTGCTTGTTTGTTTGTTTTTGTACATCTTGACTTGAAGGGAGCATGCTTCATAACAAACTTGCTTCTCTCTCTTCAGGATCCATGATGTTTGAGAGCTCCATGAAAGATGCACCGGACCTTCTGAAAGCTTCTCACCAGATGTGGGACATGA
>JARVGW010217603.1:0-13870 GCA_031762495.1 Anablepsoides rubrolineatus | reverse complement strand
GCTAAAACAAAAACAACAACAAAAAACTAGTTTTGTCTGACTGTGGTCCAAAGTTACTTAAATAATATGTTTACGTTACCACAGAGAACACCATTTTATTTATTTATTTACTGTTATTTAACCAGGCAAATCCCATTGAGATCACAGATCAGGAGTTCAAAAAAATATTTATTGTTTTAGCCACTAATAGAACAATCTGCTACAACAGCAAGGCAGTAAAAAGTAACAAATCGGGTAAAAATCATATATTCTAAATGTAAATTAAATCTAATGATAATAATTAATGAATAATAGTTTTACATATATCTATCTGTTCATGGTGGATTAAGTGTTTCATATTTTTTATTCTTTCATATTTTCTTTACATTCAGCAATCTAACAAATTTCTGTTTTGCTGTAGTTTATAAATATGTCCAAGTTTAAAATAATGTTTGGTTATCAAATAATTGTTAGTCAATCGATAAGATCAATCAACTTTAGATGAAATCATTAATCTAGTTTGAGTGTGAGTTCTAACTTATATAAAATAGACAATGATACCAATAATATTAAATAACGATGATGTTGATTATGATTATGACAATGACACTATTAATAATAATAATAATAATAATAATAATAATAATAATAAAACAGAGCTTTGGTATCGGAATAGTATCGGTATCGGCAGATATCAAAAATTCAGATATCGGATCGGAAGTAAAAAAATGTGGATCGGTGCATCCCTACCCATTACACACTTTCTATCTTCTACAGACACACAAATGTGTTTGTATGTTATTGTTAAAGACAATAAAGGTCACTGAAACAACTGTAACCTGACAAACAAACAAAAAAAAATCAGCAGATTACTGATAGTTAACATGTCCCTGTGGTCAAAAACCAGAACTTAAAAACAAAGGTGAGTCCTGTAATCAGCATCACTGGTCTTTTATCTTGTAATTAGCTAGTCGACCTGTTTAAAGGGTTAAACAAAGTAGTGTTTTGTTGTTTGGCATCATGATAGGTTTGAGATGAGCCCACAGTTAACTCAAATGGTGTCTACTAACCTATCAAAGGCTTCCAATGCTATGATGACATCAACATCTGGACTTTCATCAATCACTCTGTTCTTATTGTTCTTATTAACAGACTGGGATTTGTTTGGTATTTCTGGTTCTGTGTTAAACTGGTTCATTTCTTGTCCTGATGCATCTCAGTAATCCAGGTAGAAAAATAAGTAAGTCCTCCGCTTTTTGAAAGTTCATTTCTCATTTATCTGAAAGGTCTTTTACTGTTTTTATGAACCATGTTTACTCTGATGTTGCACCGCTGTCCTGTGGGGTACCCCAAGGTTCAGTTTTGGGCCCAGTCCTCTTTTTATTGTACCTATACCATTTAGAAGATATTTTAAACCTTTACAGTAATGTGTCATACCATCTGTATGCTGATGACATACAGTTGTTCTGTTCCTTTTAAGCCTCTGAGTTCTATAAACTGTCTGAACTCAGTAACTGTCTGTCAGAAGTCAAAATATGGCTGAACAACAACTACCTGCAGTTAAATGCAAACAAGACTGAAACTCTTGTTATTGCCCCTGATGATAAAATCCCTGTAATCAGGCAGCACCTTGATTTAACCTCTTGAGTAAAAAATAGTCTCAGAAATCTGGGTGTTGTCTTTGACAGCTCCTTGTCTTTTGACACCTTTTATTAAAAATTAGTTCTTAACTGTTTTTATCATTTAAGAAACATTTCAAAGCTGAGAACTGTTGTGTCACAGAAGGAACTAGAGATGGTGACGTTTTTATTACATCTCATTTAGATTACTGAACCAGCCTTTTTACATGTCTAAACAAATCCTCCTTGTCTCATCTTCAGTCTGTGCAGAACACTGCAGTGAGGTTATTAACAAAGACACACAGCAGAGCCCACATTACACCTGTTTTAGCCTCTCTGCACTGGTTACCTGTGACTTTGAGAAGTCATTTTAAAATTTTGGTTTTAACCTTCAGAGCACTTCATGGTCAGACCCCTAAATACATACTGGACCTTCTGAAGCCTCTCTGTCCATCCAGGACTTTGAGGTCTTCAAATCAAATGCTGCTGGTGGTCCCTCGAACCCGTTATAAAACCTGTGGAGATAAAGCTTTTCAGGTGGTGGTCCCTCTGTCCCTTCACTGCTCAGATTCTACTAACTCTGACATTTTTATTCAGACAGGCTTTTAGTTAAATGCTGTTTACTGTGTTTTAGTTGTTCTTCATTATATTTGTGACTCAGTTTGAAGCACTTTGTGATGTTAGTGTCTGTGAAAGATGTTATATAAATAAAGTTTACTTACTTATTTACCCAAATATTTTAAAGTAAAATATTCATAGTGTCAGTAAAGTTGTGACTTTGAAAGGAAGTAAAAAAACTTTCTAAATAATTATCTGTTTATTTGGACATTTACAGAATTTATATTTAGAAATAATCTTGAAAATGTTACTTGACTTGAAACATTAGAGATCTAGTTTGATTTAATGTCAGTGAGATAAAAAAACAATTATTTTTATACGATGTATGTAAACACCTGGTTTCAGCAGATTTTCACTGGGCTGTGACTGTTGGTGAACAACATGGGTAGTAATAAAACATTGTATGTGAGTCACAGAGGTACAAGCTTGTTGATTAAACCTCAAAAATAGTTTTGAACCAATCTTAGTTTTTTCACTGGCTTATACAACTCACCTGTAAATAACAGCTGCTGGATTTGCATGTGAGCTTTCTAGGTAAAAAAAGGCCAGTGATAAATATTAATAAGAATAAGAATAAACTAGTCCAAAGTTTCCTGTCTTTTTTTTATCTATTCCAGTAAATTAAATCATAAATGAGGGGTGTCTGCCAAGTCGGGCACCAAGTGGAGCAAGGTAGGTTCAATTTGAGTGGAGGTGGGTAAAAATATATTCTGCATGGCCTAGAATACAGTTCTGAAGCCATGCACATGACATGTATTTAAATATTAATGTAACAAAATAGAGCAGCACAGTGGCTCAGTTGGTAGAGTTGATTCCTCTCAGCAAGAAGGTTGACAGATCAACCCGGTAGGGGTCCTTTCTGGGTAGAGATTGCTTGTTCTTTCCATGCGTGTGTGGGTTTTCTTCAGGCACCACCCACAGACCAAAAATATGAATGTTAGGCTAACTCTAAATTGTCCCTATGACAGATGCAGCACAGAGAAATGCTACATAATTACTATCTGTAAAAAGGTATCCTATACAGAACCTCTGTAGCTGTGTGGTAAAAAGCAACGTTGTTAAGCAACGAGACATATGGTAAATGATGATGATGGCAAACTACTGACAGAGGTGGGGCTGCCATGCACCCTGCACCACCGGACCCTCTGACCACCATCAGTAGGCAAGACAGGAGAAGTGTCTTGCCCAAGAACACAACAACTGAGACGGCTGGAAGGGGGATCGAACCGGCTCCAGGGCGACTCCTCTAACCACTCCACCACAGCTGCCCCATATAATAAAGACATAATGTAAGAAGCAACCTCACCCCCATGCATGTCTACTGGTGCATCCTACATCATGCCCCACCCAGGACCCAGATAATAAACCATCACAGCCTCCGTGCTCCAAACTCTCCACGACCCATCGCACTGCACGACTCATAACGTCTTCTTAATACACTGCTCACCAAAACCCTGCAATCACCCTTTCATGTTCTGTTTCTTTTCAAAGGCTTTTTATTGAATCCTCAACATTTTACTGCAAATAAAATAAATAAACAAAGACTGCATCAGATGTTGTAAAAGCAGAATGAATGATAGAGTCCACTGGATGAGATCATCTTTGAATGGAATGAGATTACACGATGATGTAAAAGAAAGTGACAGAAAGCCTGAGGGACACGAACAGTCTTTGCATGCATGATGAATATTATTCTGAGTTCTGCTTCAAACACTTTATTTCTCCTTTTGTGGTCTTTCAGAGTGCTTGGACCCCATCGGGTTCTGCATCAAAACAGTTGTTTACGATGACGAGGATTTATTTGGGCGGTGCAGAAATAAATCTGCCTTCACATCTGCATGTCTTCTTTTTATTGCTCCTATCAAAATACAGGGAGATATACAGCTGACTGTGTAATCCATCTTTTTTTTTAACACAAGCAGCTTTTTTATCAGAGTTCAGTCTTAACCAGTTTGTGCAGAAGGCTCGGTTGTTAAAGACACACCAGATTAATTTGTGTGGAGGCACTGACAGATGGAGAACAAAGCAAAATGTGCAATTAATGTACTGCTGAACAAGGCTTTTAAAATCCCAGTAAGGTGCAAACACACAAAGTTTATTGTGGAACAAAATCAAACTATAGGAAACATACACACTTTCTCACAACAATTCAACCTGCAGAATTTTGAAAGCAGGGTGGGTTTTATTATTTGTGTAGGAAAAAAAAAGTTAAAACATCTTCTCTGACAAAGTTAAAAGAACACCAACTATGCAACCAGCCAATCAAACATTAAATAACCTTCTAACCACTAAAAACCACTCAACCAGCCAATCAACCTGTGATCAAATAATAGTAATAATTAGAGTCAGAATAAGTTTGCAGAAAACCAGTTGATTTTCTTCTAAAGATCTTTATTAAAAAAGACTCCAGTCAGCTCACAGCCTGTCAACCAGGCAAGGCCTGAGAGTTTGAGACCTTCGGTCTTTGTTTTAGAAACAAAACAATAAGAAATCCCCTCAGCAGCAGCTGCTGTTCAGGCTGCTCTAAACAGAGTAATGATTATCACATGTACATAAAAGCTGGTCACACCCCTGGGGGTGGTACCTTGTACATCATACACTGGAATGTAAAACACGATTTGTCCTCCTGTGGAAGAGTGACAAAACATGCTGACTCTGTTCAAAACATATAACTGAAAATATAAGACTGGATCTTTAGTTCAGTTAACAACACACAAAATGTCATTTAAAGCAACCAATCAACCATTCAATAACTTCCAAACCACTCAACCAACCACTAATCCATCAACTAACCACTTCACCATTCAACAACATTTTTACAGCACATGCGCAACACGAAGCACCACCCAACCAATAAACCAGTACTGTTGGACTGGAATAACTAGTGAAGAGATATGAATCTGGATGCTCATCAGCTGATTTGAAATAAATGATAAATTATAATAAAGTGCAACTAAGCACCAGTGACTTCAGACAAAGAAATATATCAAAAGGTGCATATGTGAACTCTGTAGTCTGCAGTGAATAGAAGAAGTGGTTTACACTGAATGTTTTCCATTCCTCTGGTCTGCCAGGGTCAGAACTAGACCACAGGAAACACACAGAGTAAAAGGCTTCCAGGCTACAGAAAAAAAAAAAATCCAGACAACAGACACAGCAGTTACTGACTAAAGCAGCAGCACAGGGCTCATTCTGCCAGCCTTTCTACAAACTGTACAAACATGAAAACTGAATAAGCAACAGACACACAAGGAATACATAAGAAAGACATAAACAAAGACAATGTTTCCTTTTCACCTTCAGCAGAAAGTGAAAAACATATACAGATTCATGGTAAATGAGGTAAACTGAGGATGAGGTGTTGATGTCAGACAAAGTGTTTGATAGAGGCCAGCAGCTGCAGATTGAAAAGTAGAACTATTACCTGAGCTGAAAAGTCAGACTGATGTCTTCAGACTGCAGCGAAAACATCTGACTTGCAAGAATTCTTACAGAAACAAAAGATCAGCACATCTCTTGAGTGCTTCCCAAAGCAGGCTGAACAGCTACAGTTAATGGTTTGAACTGGGACACTATCAATCCCTCTTCATTTACTGAGAGCACAATCCTTAGTCAACAAAACCAAGAGCATGGAGATTTTCTTCCAAGAAGCTCATGGGACATTTACGCTCTGTATTCAGGAGACATATCCACCTAACATCTGCTAAACTACTGAATCTGGGTTTCTTCTCTAAAGTCCCACAGAAACCAGCTTCTACTGCTTTCTTTCACAATAGTACTTCCTAATCGGGTGCACCTTTTATGTTCTGTATAAAAAGATCAAAGAACCAATATTACCTGTAAGGATGCATATCACCTACTGCCTTTCTTACCAGAGTTTTAGATTAGGACCATCTTATGATGAATCCAAGTTATAGCTGTTTTGGACAAAAAGTGTAAATATAATTATGCTCAAACTAATGCAATGTTGTGAGATTTTGCAAGATGTGTTGGAGCTCAAAGAACAGGCTAAGGATGACTGTCTGCTATTACTACATCAATGTTAACCTAATACCTGTAAATCTGAGTTTTAAACAGTTTTGTGTAAGTTAAGGCTCGGTTATGGTTGCAGTTCTGAATGTTGGACAGGGCTCTGCAGACAGCATGCAAATCTGTACAAGCAGTGTAGGCGTTTGTTCTTGGCACATATGTTGATGCTGTATTCTCTGAAAAAGACATGTGGCAGTACACTTTATACATTGTAGAAATGTACAAAGGAGAGTAAACACTGGATGGACAAACAAACCACATGAATGGATTGCAATGTGCTGGGAGATCCACGATGCCACAACAATGCATGAGGCCAGCACACAGGTTAATTATAAGACAAAGGCTGAGTGTGCCAACATTGATGCAATGGCACCATTGCATTGTATACAATGCATTGTTGTATATGGTCACCCAATGACTGTTCTCTGACAGTTTCATTTAAATCTATCAGGTGGTTTGAGATATTTTGCTGACAGACTAACAGATCAACACAGACAAGTTTGTCATTTCTGTAACCCTGACCCCTTACCCTAACATTATCTCTTCCAGTGCATTCCTAACCCTAAAACTAACCACTCTACAATTCAAACCTTAAACCTAAACCTAACCCCTAACCCAAAAATGGAGTTTCACCATATTAGGATGGGTCTTTGGTCCCCACAAGGACATAGTCTTGACAAGGTAGGTGTGTATACCAGAGGCAGTCTTAAAAACATTGCAAATACAAGTACACACACCCAATAAACCCAGATCCAAGTTCCAACTTCCAAGGTAAATAGAAAGTAGGATTGGCATTGGTTTGGTCACATTTGGAAAAAAACAATCATCATGTTGGACCAGCCGGTCACCAGAGGAGACCAGTTGAGCTAAACAGCAACTGATTTTGTCACCATCCCTTGTAAATATCGTTTTATTCCTCAAAATTATTTGTTACTTTTGAAAACAGCTGAAGTCTGAGTTTTTTTCTCTCCCATTAAATAATAATTGGTTCATCCAAAGATGACGACATAGTTCAAAAGTTAAATTTGTGTTTTTGTAAAGTTTAAACCATTCTGAGATTGTAGACTTTAGTAAAAACAGAAGAGGAAACATGATGGGTGGAGGAGAAGAAGCATTGGGCCCAACTCTTAATGAAGATTGATCCAAAGCCCCTCCAGCCAGGCTGCACTATGGGACAGCATGAGCCATAAATCTCTGAAGTGACTCACCCTCCCTCCTTAATCTTCAGCCTCCTCTCAGGGATCTGCTGACAGGACTTTGAATCCTGCTGCCTCCAGTTTTTGTTTCTGGGGTTTTGTTCTGAAGTCTCATGATGATTTTGTGTAAAATCTGAATCCAACGGAGCCAAGATGATGGCTTTCCCCAATCCTACCCTTTTTAATAAGACACTGACTTTTGTTTTTGATGCGTTATTCTTGGACTTTATTCAATTCATAATGAAGAAGCTCTCAATCTGTAAAATTTAACTAATTAACATTAAAAAAGTAAGTAATACTAAATGTTCATTGCAAATGCATTTATTCATTTTATTAACTAAACTAACCACTTAGTAATCTTTTTATTTTTATTTCAATTTTATTATTGCCTTACAACCTACCAAATAATTTATTTGGATTGTTTATTTGATCAAAAGCAATCATTCTAAAACATACTCCAGAATAATGAAGTTATGAAGGCAAACTGTTTTAAATGACTAAAAATATCTATAGTTGAAAACATATGCTGACTTGCACTGTAGTCAAAGTCAAAGTCCATTTACTGTCAAATCCACATAATGTACAGGACATACACAGGGTTAAAATAGTGTTACTCTCTCAACATTAAGCATAAAAAAGAGACATATTTTAAAACTAATTAGAAACAGGAATGTAACAGGACAAATTATGTGCATAAAAGTTCCCAGTATTGGCATCAGAATTAGAAACTAGTAAAACCAACCAAAACCAAGTTAGGATTTGTAAAAATATTAACTGTTTGAATAATAAGAGGGTGAATATTTTTAGAAGCTGCACAGAACTGAACTTCATGGAAGTTACACACAAAGTACATTGAAAAATCTGAAAAGCTGTGGTCAGTTAAGACCAAACATCAAGGACAACATGTCTGAGGTGAATCTACCTCCACTTATGATGAGAGTGAAACACGGAGGTGGCAGCATCATGCTGCTGGGATGTTTTTATCAGCAGAGACTGAGAAACTGATCGAAGTTTAAGGAAAATGCAGAAGAGTTCTTGAAAGGAACTTGTTGGATTCTTCCAGAGATCTGATTCTGGACCAGAGGTCCACTTTCCAGCAGGACAATGACCCTAAACACTCTGCTGAAGAAAAACTCCACTGGTTTAAGGAGAACTAGGTAAAGGTCTGGTTCAGTAAAAGACCAGAGTTCAGTCTAACAGAGAATCTCTGGTTGGATTTAAAGACTGTTGGACACAAAAAGCCCAAACTGAAGGAGCTTCAAACATTTAGACATGTAGAGTGGAAAAAAAAGTCCAGGCTAGATGGACCCTTCATTAAGCTGAAGTAATATTTTTGGAACTAATAGTTTTGGTCAAATTAAAAATCTGTAAAGTTTGTGTTGTAAGGCAAAAACAAAAACTAGATATATAGCCGCAGCATATATAACATACACACAGCACCCACACACCAGAACTCACATACGGATTGTGGCTGTTTTAAATAATTTTTATAATACATGACTTTAGAATGCTCATAACAGATAAAATATATTGATGGAAAACAAAAATTCACATCTGTTCTCAGTAGTCTACTTGCATAAAGTAATAATAAAACAAATATTCACATGCATGATGTCATGTATGTACTAATCTCTCAAGGACATTGTACTGTTGATGCTTTAGAAATCTAGAAATGATCCACAGAAACCATTTTGAGTAGAAGCTGTTTTGGGTGGAGTTAATGAACAATTTTCAATCTTGTGTTTTGATTGTTTTGCCTGCTGCTAGGTGGCAGCTGCAGAGAAACACATAATGTCATGAAATGATCCTTCATCCGAGCTAAAAAAATAATCTGAAGCTCCTATATTGAATAGTTTTTGAGATGTAAGGAATTTAATATGTACGACACCCCCTTTTCAAATAGCGCCCCCACTTGAAATATGGGGTCTATCACAAAACAGTTTGCTAACACGCAATAGGTTAGCTACATCTATATTCTTACCAAATTTCATGCTGCTAAGTGCAGCTGTTTCTGTGCTACAGTTGACCAAAAATCTCTGAAAAATAAAAAAAATACCTGTATGAAAACAATATGACCCCTGCTTCGCATGGCAGCCAGGAGGGGTGAATACTTTTTCATGCCTGGATTGGACTAAATTCTGGATCAGAAGCAGGAATCCACCTCAGTCCCAGATCTCTGCCGCAGTTTGAACAAAGGTAGTTTTCCTCTCTGCACTGCAGAGCTGCTGAGGTGTGGGGTGTACACACACACACAGCTGATTTTAATATGTGTGCCGAGAGGCTGGATGAGGACATAATCAGTCCTAACTTTACAAAAACACCAACAAGATAAAGTAAAAACAGATCAAGCGATTTACCTTTGAACTTGTGGAAGACAGCCCAGAGCTCAGCGATGTCAGTGGCAAAGGTGATGTCTGTGTCCAGAACTATAACCCTCTGCAGGTCTGAGGGCAGCGTCTTGGTCAGGACTAGTTTCATCAGGCCGTAGATCCCAGAGTAATGTTTGTTAGGGATCCAGGACACCTCAGACTGAAACGTCACAGCAGTCAGAGCTGGGTCAGTGGCTCCTTTCAGAGACTCTACTGTTTAAAGCTGGAAGTTAAGGGGAAGCGTTCCTCACCTTTAGCTCATCGGCGTCATAGAAGTTGACTTTGACAGCAGGAACCATCCAGGTGTGGAACAAGGAGGACAGGATCTGCTGAGCAATGGAGTCGGTGATGAAATGAAAATGAAGGGGGTTCCGTCTGCAGACACACAAAACAAAAACTCCAAACTGTAAAAATCTGCCTTCAGATTCACTCAGCAGCTGTCCTTCAATGGACAAAAGACATTAAAAAGTTCGATCTGCAGATCAACACTCAGGTTTATATTTGATAAGATCTCCTAAGGGAAATAACACTACATCTTTTATGTTGTAAGTATGAAACTTTCATTTGCTCTCATCAAAACTGTCAGGACCAAAGGCTGCCAATAAATCCCTGAGCAGACTGAAACATTTGTTTTATTTAAAAGGAAAACTGAGTGATTAGTAGAAGGTAATTAGCTGTTCAGAATAAGACAACACAGTAATTACAATTTTGAGCCAATTTTGGGCCATCAGGAGGCATTCCTCAAAGGAAGTGCAGAATTAGAGCTGCTTCCGTAAGAATCAATCAGCGCAGGAATCAATGACTGATGCAGTAATGGTCTCTCTTCAACACCTAAACACTTATTTCCTCTGGAGGACCATGAGATCTGACTGAAAACTACAGGGAGTACTCGGATCCCTTTATTTTGTTTAAGTTATGTTCAAGCCTGATGATGTAATCATTTTCAGCTCAGTTTGTCTCATCAATCTACATTCAGCACCCCATACTGACAAACACTGATAAAATACTGTAAATTTATCACAAATAATACAAAACAAAATGTTGCCAGAAGTATTCAGACTTTTTACTAAATTTTAAACTAAGAATAAAACCATCCTTCCCACATCAAAATCATTGTTTTGGTCACTTTTCCCAAGCTATGATGCCAGCTATCAGCTGGATTCCTGGATTGCTGTTCCCATCCCTGCACTTTGTAATGATAAACAGGTACAGTAAACCTTATTGTCTTTACTGTAGCCTGCTATTAGCTTTACTGATAGCTAGGAATGCACCAATATGAAAATTTTAGCCAATATCGATATCCGATATTAAAACTGCCGTTATGGCCGTTAACCAATTCTTACGATATTACATGAACGCACAAATAATTTATATACATATACACACAAACACACTTGTGTCTTTTTTGATACCGTAAAAATCAGACCGCTGACATGCAGTTATTTCTGTCTGTGTAGAGTCACTATCACTATCATGATCAAACAGAGACCACTCAACCATCTCCCCTCCCAAAACAGAAACACAAAGCTAAAAAGTGGGAAATCAATATCGGACAGTAAAAAAGCCCGGTTTTACTTATCGGATCGATACTGATATTTAAAAAAAATGACTGATGTTAATGCTGATATTTTGTGCATCCCTGCTCATCCATGCTCGCCTCATACAGCGATCTACTGCAGTCAGTCACACATACAGTGATAATATTCCTACACAAATTTTAAACACCACTGAGTTGCTTTAAATGATGCAGAAGCGGTGGCTCGAGTTATAAAAATACTCTAACTCTAAGACACACGTTTGTATAGCTGACAGTTTTACTTTGCTTCATTTCAACTTCCCAAGTTCTGCAGAAGCCTGATAATCAACCAATTATTCAAATCAGGTGTGCTGGAGCACAGAAACAAGGAGAACATGCAGGGCTGCAGCCCTAGACGACAAGGATTGCCCATCCCTGCTGAAAATAGAGTTCCACCATTTAGGACATGTCTTTGGTTCACATAAGTACGTCTGGTCTTGATAAGATAGATGTGTATACCAGAAACAATCCTAAAAAGGCAACACATACAAGTACACACACCACTTGTTTTATTGATTAAAGCTAATCAATAAAACATCAATAATTACATCAACCTTTTCCCGCTCACTTTCTAAGCCTGTTGAAGACCTTGACCCTCCATCAAACATTTCAACTGAACTTTCCTGTATTTCCTGAAGTCTGATGTGTCACAAATTCACTGTAGGAACATCTCTTTCTGTCCCAATATTAACACTGAATCTCCATAAAATCCATGCTGCTTGTCCAATCATTCGAGAGAGCAGCAGATAATGTAAATAAAACACAAGCATAACACGCGTGGAGACAATTTGAAATAATTCAATTGTTAGAAATAAACCAGGTATTTAAAAGAACTATCTAGAAGCAAAAAAATAAGAATTGATAAGAAATTAACCCTATTTCAAAATGGCCAGTCTGTGCCTTTAACTATTACCAACACTGTATATTTAGTATGTTTCACTATTTAAACACAAGCATGACCACCTTCTACCTTCAACTGCTGCCATCTCCTGTTTGCTGATTGGGCAATGAGTGGTTAACTTTAACTAACCTGATGCTCTCAGCCAATCAGAGCTTGAACTGTTTTCTTGGACGTATAAACTTAGTAACACCTGGTTTCCAGTGGAGCAGCTTGTTCGTTTCACTTCAATGCTTTGTGATTGCACCAGATTTGCTGCTAAACTCCCACCTTCCCTCCTACCTGTGTGCAGTATAAAGATGTGAAGTGAACTATTTTTATGTTCCCATCCTCATCAAAATCTCCTCCCTCTTAAAGAGAGACTTTCTGTCGGCACTATAATGACAACAGGAGTCATTTTTAAGACCTCCTGTCAGGAATCTGTTTCAGGGTTTAGAACAGAGGAGTGATGATCCCAGCAGGAGCAAACGCAGCAGCTGTTGTTGGACAGATTAGAGCGATGAGAGGCCAAACTGTGGACGCGAGTCCAGCTGAAAGAGACCGTCCCTCAGGTGGGACGGCATCGGTTACACTGTGAATGTCACACTGCAGGGCTTTCCATCACTGCAGCAAGAAATAAACTCACAGCAGCTATCTGATTTATAGAGTTCCCTAAACAGCATGCCACTGCGAAACTTTCTATGACAGAGCAGAACCACGCTGAATGAAGCAGCATAGATGTGGAAAAAATGTATTTTCATAAGGAATTTTATAATATGCAGTATACTATAGATCAAGAGATACTAGTAGACAAGTCTCTGAGGTGAGCGTGTGAAAAACTTAGAGCTGCAGGGTCAGACTGTGTCTGAAGATCTGTGATGTCATCATTTACCTCTAGTGACCACGAGATAAATGTCCAACACTCTGACCTGTCAGAGTCAGATGGTCTCACCACGAGACAAATGTCCAACACTCTGACCTGTCATAGTCAGATGGTCTCACCATGAGACAAATGTCCAACACACTGACCTTTCATAGTCAGATGTTCTCACCATGAGACAAATGTCCAACACTCTGACCTTTTATAGTCAGATGGTCCCACCATGAAACAAATGTCCAACACTCCGACCTGTCAGAGTCAGATGGTCTCACCATGAGACAAAAGTCCAACACTCTGACCTGTCAGAGTCAGATGGTCTCACCATGAGACAAATGTCCAACACTCTGACCTGTCAGAGTCAGATGGTCTCACTACGAGACAAATGTCCAACACTCTGACCTTTCATAGAGTCAGATGGTCTCACCATGAGACAAATGTCCAACACTCTGACCTGTCAGAGTCAGATGGTCTCACTACGAGACAAATGTCCAACACTGACCTTTCATAGTCAGATGGTCTCACCATGAGACAAATGTCCAACACTCTGACCTGTCATAGTCAGATGGTCTCACCATGAGACAAATGTCCAACACTCTGACCTTTCATAGTTAGATGGTCTCACCACGAGACAAATGTCCAACACTGACCTTTCATAGTCAGATGGTCTCACCATGAGACAAATGTCCAACACTCTGACCTGTCATAGTCAGATGGTCTCACCATGAGA
>JARVGW010217547.1:0-13885 GCA_031762495.1 Anablepsoides rubrolineatus | reverse complement strand
TATATGGTTAATATATATGAATGGTGATAAAGCATAGTATGTATATACACACACACACATACATGGACTATGTCTGTTTGTGGGGAAAATATACTAAAAAATTGATGTTTATATCAAAGAATAGTTTAGTTTAGAATCCTAGCTTTGGGTGTTAGGGGTGAGGGTTAAAATCCCTTTTCTTTGAGCAGTAAGAAGGACTTTAACCTTCACCTTTGGCTTACAAGACCAGTGCTCTGTATTGAGCTTTTAATGCTATTTAAATAGCTTATTTTCTATTCAGCCGGAGGCTGGGAAGAAAATTAGGAATAAGAAAAAGTAGAGAAAAGATGCGTGTTGGCCAATAATAATAAAGGGGGGTTCTACGGGCATACCTCCAATTCATGTGAGAATTAGTACGTCTGCTACTAGAAGTCATATAAAAAAATGGGCTAGAGGTCGAAATGTGGATGCTTGACGTTTTGAGGTATGAAGAAGTGGAACTAGTATTAAAATTAGGACAGAAGCTAATAATGCTATGACGCCTCCTAATTTATTAGGGATAGATCGAAGAATTGCGTAGGCAAATAAGAAGTATCATTCTGGTTTAATGTGTGGAGGTGTAATTAAAGGATTTGCGGCTGAAAAATTTTCGGGATCTCCAAGAAGATTGGGGGTAAATAAAGCAATTATAATTAGGAATAAGATAAGTACTATAAAGCCAAATAGATCTTTATATGAAAAGTAAGGGTGAAAAGAAACTTTATCTAGATTTGAGTTTAGGCCTACAGGGTTGTTAGAGCCTGTTTCGTGAAGAAAAATTAGATGAATTACTGTTATGGCTACAACAATAAAGGGTAACAAAAAATGGAAAGCAAAAAATCGATTAAGGGTGGCGTTGTCTACAGAGAAACCTCCTCATAGTCATTGAACTAGGGGTTCTCCTATGTATGGAGCGGCGGAGAGTAAATTTGTGATGACGGTTGCGCCTCAGAAAGATATTTGGCCTCATGGAAGTACATAGCCTACAAAGGCAGTTATCATTATAAGAAGGAGAAGAATAACTCCAATATTTCAGGTTTCTTTATAGAGGTAGGAGCCATAGTATAAGCCTCGTCCGAGATGAAGGTAGATGCAAATAAAAGTGAAGGAAGCGCCGTTGGCGTGTATATTACGAATTAGCCACCCGTAATTTACGTCTCGACAAATATGTGCTACTGAAGAAAAAGCTGTGGAAATATCAGATGTATAATGTATGGCAAGAAATAGGCCTGTTAAAATTTGTAAAATTAAGCATAGGCCTAAGAGGGAACCAAAATTTCATCAAGCTGAAATGTTAATGGGGGTGGGTAAGTCTACTAGAGCGTCATTAGCTGGTTTTAATAAGGGGTGTGTTTTTCGTATATTGGTCATAAAGCTATTTTTGTAGTTGAAGTACAACGGTGGTTTTTCATATCATTAGTCTTGGTTAAAGTCCTAGTAAAAATTATGTATTATATTTTATATTTATTATTGTTGGTTCTTGTTATAGGGTTAATTGGGGTAGCTTCAAATCCGTCTCCTAGTTTTGCTGCTTTAAGTTTAGTTGCTGTGGCTGGAGGGGGTTGTGGGATTTTAGCGTGTGAAGGGGGCAGTTTTTTATCATTAATTTTATTTTTAATTTATTTAGGAGGAATAATGGTAGTTTTTGCGTATTCTGTAGCGTTCACGGTTAATTTAAATCCAGAAGGATGGGGTAGTGGTTCAATTATAGGCTCGGTAATAATATATATATTTAGTTTATGTTTTGTTATATTTTTGTTTGTGGATGGAAGTTATGATGATTTTTGAGTAGTAGGGGCTAATTATTGTGAGTATAATGTAGTTCGGGGGAGTGTTGTGGGGGTTTCTATATTATATTTTTTAGGAGGTTTATTGTTGATTATTGGGGCGTGGGGTCTTTTGTTGGTGTTATTTGTGGTGTTAAAGTTAGTTCGGGGGTCTTCTTTAGGTGCGATTCGAGTGGTTTAAGATATATAAAATAAAGTTGTTACTATAATTGTTATTGTGAGGAGAAATAAGCATAGGTATGTTTTAATTATGCCTTGTTGTAAGTTGTCTGTGGTAAAAATTAAAGGAGTATTGAGAGAAACAATTATTTTTGGTCCTGATTTCTCTATTCAGGTTTGGTCAACTATGTGAGTTGCTATGTTTTGGCCAAAGGCTAGGTTTGTTTTTGGAGAAAGGAAGTGTATTACTGATGGGAAATATCCTAGCATATTGGAGAAGTGGTGGAGGTTTATTACTGGCGTAGTTTTGTGTTGTTTGGAAGTTAAAGAGGCTAACTCGAATGCGATAAGTAGTCCTAAACCTGTTAGTATAATAGCGGAGGTTTTTATTATTAATGTTATAGATATAACTGGGGTTTTATATGGAATAATGTTTGATGTAATTAATAGTCCTGCAATAATGCTTCCTCAAGCTAAACGTTTTAGGGGGTTAATTAGGGCAGTATTGTTTTCATTAATAGGACTTATTGAAATAAATCGAGGATGATTTATTATTGCATAAAAAATAATGCGTATGCTATAGATGGCTGTAAATATAGTGGCGATGAGTGTGAGAGTTAAGGCTCAGGCGTTTAAGTAAGATGTGTTTATTGCTTCTAAAATTGCGTCTTTAGAGAAAAATCCTGCTAAGAAAGGGGTTCCTGTAAGGGCTAAGCTACCGATGGTGAGGCATGTAGATGTTGTAGGGGATAATTGAAATAAACCTCCTATTTTTCGGATATCTTGTTCATTGTCTAAAGCATGAATAATAGAGCCGGAGCATAAAAAAAGTATTGCTTTAAAAAAAGCGTGAGTGCAGATATGTAAGAAAGCTAGTTGCGGTTGATTTAGCCCGATAGTAACTATTATAAGCCCAAGTTGACTGGATGTGGAAAAGGCTACAATCTTTTTAATATCATTTTGGGTAAGAGCACAGGTAGCTGTAAATAGTGTTGTAATGGCACCTAAGCAGAGACATGTGGTTAAAGCAGTTGTGCTTTTTTCTAATATAGGGCTAAAACGCACTATTAGGAAGATTCCTGCTACAACTATTGTGCTAGAGTGAAGTAGTGCTGAGACGGGGGTAGGCCCTTCTATAGCTGAGGGTAATCAAGGGTGTAGTCCAAATTGTGCTGATTTTCCCATTGCTGCTAAAATTAAGCCAAATAGTGGTAGTGTGAGGTTATAATTTTTTGAGTTAGCAAATAGTTGGTGTAATTCTCATGAATTTATGTTTATGGCTATTCAAGCTATGGCTAGAATTAGTCCGATGTCCCCAATTCGATTATAAATTACTGCTTGTAGAGCAGCTGTATTGGCGTCGGCTCGTCCGTATCATCAACCAATTAAAAGAAAAGATATGATGCCTACACCTTCTCAGCCGATAAAGATTTGGAACATATTATTGGCTGTTACAAGGATATATATAGCGATAAGAAAAATTAATAAGTATTTGAAAAAGCGGCTACATTGGGGGTCTGAGCTTATGTATCATTTTGCGAACTCTAAAATTGATCATGTTACGTAAAAAGCTACTGTGGAAAATAAGAGGGAATAGGTGTCAAATTTAAAGCTAATGTATACGTTAAAATTGAAGGTTTCTAGGCAGTTTAAAACAGTGGTAATATTTTCTAAGCCTTCATTAAGAAACATAAGAGTAGGATATAAGCTTAAAAAGAATGCGGTTTTAACAGCTGAAATTACTTTGTTTTGGTATCAGGTGTCATTTTGGTGAGGGAGAAGTGTCGGGAAAAATAAAGTAAAAAAAATAATTATTATTAGAGTTATAATAATTGTGTGGGAGTTGGGCATAGCTATCACTTGGACTTGCACCAAGAGTTTTTGGTTCCTAAGACCAATGGATAGCTGTTATCCTTTGATAGCTAGTTAAGAAAGCTTTGGAATTTAACCAAAGAAGCAATGTTTAGCAGTCATTGTTGCTGTACTTGCCTTTCTTGGTGAATAAAAGGATTTTAACCTTTGTTGCTAGAATCACAATCTAGTGTTTTTTTTAAACTATATTTACGTTAGGTTGCTCCTATAATTAGTTCGGGTTTTAGAATTAGTAGGAGGAGGGGAATTAAGTGGAGTGTTATAAGTAAATGTTCACGAGAGTACGTTGGGGGTATTATATGAAGATGTTGAGGTAGGGGTCCTCGTTGGGTTATTAAAAATATATATAGTGAGTAGCTAGCAGTAATTAGTGTGCCCAATCCTGTAAGGAGTAATGTAAAGGGGGTTCAGTTGAAAAGAGATGAAATAATTAGTAGTTCACCAAACAGGTTTGGGAGGGGGGGTAGTGCTAAATTTGCGAGGGATGTTATGAATCATCAAGTGGCTATAAGTGGTAAAACTATTTGTAATCCACGAGCTAAAACTATGGTTCGACTGTGGGTGCGCTCGTAGTTTGTATTTGCTAAACAAAAAAGAGCGGAAGATGTAAGACCGTGTGCGATTATTAGAATTAATGCGCCTGTAAAACCTCAAGGGGTTTGAACTAAAATACCTGCTGCAACTAGTCCTATATGGCTTACAGAAGAGTAAGCGATAAGAGACTTTAGATCTGTTTGACGAAGACAAATGGAACTCGTCATGATTACGCCCCATAATGCTAAGATGATGTAGGGGTAGCTTAGTTCTTTCGTTAAAGGTTCGATGATATATATGATGCGCATTATGCCGTATCCTCCTAATTTTAAGAGAATTGCTGCTAGTACTATTGAGCCTGCAATAGGAGCTTCTACATGGGCTTTTGGTAATCAGAGGTGTGCGCCATAAAGGGGTAATTTGACTAAAAAAGCTAATAAACAAGCAACCCATCAAGCTTTGTTGGTGAAGGTTAATGTGGAATGTGTGGTTATAAAATTGAGGGTAAGAAAGGAAATAGTGCCTGTTGTATTTTGGAGCGCGAGTAAAGCTACTAATAGTGGTATGGAGCCTACTAGGGTATAAAATAAAAAGTAGGTGCCGGCATTTAAACGTTCTATTTGATTGCCTCATCGGGTAATAATTATTAAAGTTGGGATTAAAGTTGCTTCAAATATAATGTAAAATATAATTAATTCTGTGGCACTGAAAGCAAGGATTAATACGATTTGGAGGGAAACTAGGAGTGCTAGATATGTTCGTTGTCGGGGTTTTGGCTCAAAGAATATGTGGGCTCGGCTGGCTAAAATTATTAAAGGCAAAAGTCAACAAGTTAAAATTAAGAAGGGTGTTGAGAGAGAGTCGGTGGCTATGTTTATGTTTATAAATAGTCATCCTGTTTCTGTGGGGGAGCATAATAAGGCTAAACTAAATAGTGCAATAAAAAAACTGTATAAAATGGAGGTAACTCATAATTGTGAGTATGGAATTAGTCATACTGTAATAAATAATATAATTGTGGGGATTAAAATTTTTAGCATTGTAGAATATTAAGATTTTGGAGGTGGTCTGTGCCATGTGTTCGAATAGTGGCAATTAAAAGTGCTAAACCTGTGCCAGCTTCACAAGCTGAAAAAGTGATGAGAATTATTGGAGCGGCTGAAAATGTTGTAGTGTCAGTTTTAAATAATCACAGGGAAAAAGCGATAAATAAAGATAATATAATACCTTCTAGACAAAGGAGGGCTGATAATAAGTGTTTACGATAAAAGGTTAAGCCTAGGAGACCTAATATAAATATAGCTGAAAAGGTAAAGTGGGTAAGAGACATTAGGTAATTAAGGACTTTAACCATAAGTTTTTGAGCCGAAATCAAGGGTTTTATTTAAACTAATTACCTATTCAGCCCATTCTAGGCCCCCTTGAGTTCATTCATAGGCAAATCCTAAGGTTAAAAACACTAAAACAGCAGAGGCTCAAATAAACGTTATTAGAGGATTTTGGAGTTGATCTCCCCATGGAAGAGGAAGGAGAAGGGCGATTTCTAGGTCAAATAGTAAAAATAGAATTGCGACTAAAAAGAATCGTATGGAGAAGGGTAGACGGGCGGATGTAAAAGGATTAAAGCCACATTCATAGGGGGAGAGTTTTTCGTAGTCAGAATTAATTTGTGGTATTCAGAAAGAAACAAATAGTATAATGGCTGATAAAATAAGGGAAATGATGGTAGTTACTATTAATATATTCATTATTACTCTCCGGAGTTTAACCAGAATGGTGTGGGTGGAAACCACAGGTATTAAACAATTATACTAGAGAAATTATGAGCCTCATCAGTAAATAGAAATATAAAGGAATAGTCAGACTACGTCTACGAAATGTCAGTATCAGGCTGCTGCTTCAAATCCAAAGTGATGGTCAGAGGTAAAGTGAAATTTAATTTGGCGGAGGAGACAGACTGTTAAAAATGTTGAGCCAATAATTACATGTAGACCATGGAAACCGGTTGCGACGAAAAAGGTTGAACCATATACTCCGTCTGCAATTGTAAAAGGAGCTTCATAGTATTCTATGGCTTGTAGGGCAGTAAAGTAGAAGCCTAATAAAATTGTTAAAAATAATGCTTGAATTGCTTGTTTTCGATTGCCTTCCATAATGCTATGGTGTGCTCATGTAACAGTAACTCCGGAGGCAAGTAATACTGCGGTATTTAAAAGGGGGACTTCGAAAGGATCGAGGGGAGTAATTCCTGTAGGAGGTCAGCATCCGCCTAATTCTGGAGTGGGGGCTAAACTTGAGTGGTAGAAAGCTCAGAAAAAGCCTAGGAAAAAGAATACTTCAGATGTAATAAATAAAATTATACCGTAACGGAGACCTTTTTGTACGGGAAGAGTGTGGTGTCCTAAAAAAGTGCTTTCTCGGATGATGTCTCGTCATCATTGGTATATAGTTAATAATATAAGGATAAGCCCAATTGTTAAAAGAAAAATAGAATATGTGTGTATTCAAATTGCTAGGCCTGAAGTTAACAATAAAGCAGCTACTGCGCCTGTTAGAGGTCATGGACTAGGGTCTACTATATGATATGCATGTGCTTGATGTGCCATTAGACGTTTTCTTGTAAATAAAGGCTTAAAAGTAAAACAAATACGTAAGCTTGAATTATTGCGACTGCCACCTCTAAAATAGTGAGAAGAAACAAGAGGATGGCGGTAATAGCTGCCACTGTAGGTATTACGGAAATTAAGAAGAAAATTGCTATAGAAACTAGTTGAATTAAAAGATGACCTGCTGTGAGGTTGGCGGTAAGTCGAACAGCAAGGGCAAGAGGTCGAATAAAGAGGCTAATAGTTTCAATAATTACTAGCACAGGGATTAAAAAAATAGGGGTGCCTATTGGAAGTAAATGGCTTAGTGCTATTGTTGTGTTAATACGAAAGCCAATGATAACGGTTGCAAGTCAAAGGGGGAAAGCTAAAGCTAAATTTAATGAAAGTTGAGTTGTAGGAGTAAATGTGTAAGGTAAAAGGCCTATTATGTTTAAAGAAATAAGGAAAAGTATTAATGTAGTTAGTAATATTGCTCATTTATGCCCTTTAAAATTAACAGGTTGAAAGATTTGTTTAACGAAATTGATAATAAATCAGCTTTGTACAGTTAGTAGGCGATTATTTAATCAACGTGTTGAAGGCTTTGGAAAAAGCGTTCAAGGAATAATTATAGCAAGTACTAATAAAGGGACTCCAAGGAGTGTGGGACTTATAAATTGATCGAAAAGGTTTATTGTCATGTTCAGTTTCAGGCTTTTGTGGCTAAATTTTTAGTGTGTTGGGTTGAAAGTTCTTGGGGGAATGAATGTGCTAAGATTTTGGGGGGAATTAATGTTAATAAAACAAATCATGAAAAGACAAGGATTAAGAATCAAGGCGCGGGATTGAGTTGCGGCATCTCGCTAAGGGTGGGCGGTAATCACCTATATTTAGCTTAAAAGGCTAATGCTGTTCCTTATAGCTTCTTAGCGAAGAATTTTCGAGTATTGATGTTGATCAGTCTTCAAAGTATGTAAGTGGAATTGCTTCTATAACAATAGGCATAAAACTATGGTTTGCTCCACAGATTTCGGAGCATTGGCCATAAAATATTCCTGGATGTGCTACAATAAAAGCTGTTTGATTTAGTCGTCCTGGAACAGCGTCTATTTTAACCCCTAAGCTTGGTATAGCTCAGGAATGAAGAACATCGTCTGCTGAGATAAGAATTCGTACAGGGGAGTCAGTAGGAATTACTATGTGTTGATCTGTTTCTAATAGTCGAAATTGGCCTGGTTTTAAGTCTTGTGTTGGGATTATGTAAGAATCGAAACTAAAGTTGTCGTAATCTGTGTATTCATAACTTCAATATCACTGGTGTCCTATAGTTTTTACTGTTAGGTGGGGATCATTAATTTCGTCTATTAGATATAAAATACGTAAAGAGGGTAGGGCAATTAAGATGAGAATTAAGGCTGGAAGAAGTGTTCAAATGATTTCAATTTCTTGAGAGTCAAGGATAAACTTGTTAGTTAATTTAGTGGTGACTATTGCTAAAATAATGTATAGTACTATTGTGCTAATTAAAAAGACAATTATTAAGGTGTGGTCATGAAAGTGAAGAAGTTCTTCTATAACGGGGGAAGCTGCGTCTTGAAAGCCAAATTGAGAGGGATGTGCCATTAGATAATAAAACACGTGGGACTTTAACCCACAATTTTGTCTTGACAAGGCAGTGTAATCTTGTTTTACTAGTGTTTTATTAAGAAAGTGACAGAGTGGTTATGTGGTTGGCTTGAAACCAACTAATGGGGGTTCAATTCCTTCCTTTCTTGTATTAAGAGTTAATGGTTAGAAGAATTAAATTGAATAAAAGCGGGCTCTTCAAAAGTATGATAAGGAGGAGGACATCCGTGTAGCCATTCTGCATTGGTGGCGGTTATTTCTACCGAGAGTACTTCACGTTTAGCTGCAAATGCTTCTCAAATAATAAATAAAAATATAATAACAGCAATTAATGAGATTAAAGAGCCAATTGAAGAGACTGTGTTTCATAAAGTGTAAGCGTCAGGGTAGTCTGAATAACGTCGGGGCATTCCTGCTAATCCTAAGAAATGTTGGGGGAAAAAGGTAATATTTACACCTAAAAATATAACGACGAAGTGAATTTTTGTTCATGCGTCGTGTAGGGTATAGCCTGTAAATAAAGGGAATCAGTGGACGAATGCGGCGATAATGGCAAATACAGCGCCTATTGAGAGAACATAGTGGAAATGTGCAACTACATAGTATGTATCGTGTAAAACGATATCTAGGGAAGAGTTAGCTAAAACAATTCCAGTTAATCCTCCAACTGTAAATAGGAAGATAAAGCCTAAAGCTCATAAAAGAGGGGTTTCTCATTTTACAGCGCCTCCATGAAGAGTGGCGAGTCAGCTAAATACTTTTACGCCTGTTGGGATAGCAATAATTATTGTGGCAGATGTGAAATAAGCGCGTGTGTCTACGTCTATTCCTACAGTAAACATGTGGTGGGCTCAAACAATAAAACCTAGTAGTCCGATGGCTATTATAGCTCAAACTATTCCTATATAACCAAAAGGTTCTTTTTTTCCTGAATAATATGCTACAATATGAGAAATTATACCAAAGCCGGGAAGGATAAGAATATAAACTTCGGGGTGACCGAAGAATCAGAATAAATGTTGGTAAAGAATAGGGTCCCCTCCACCTGCAGGATCAAAGAATGTGGTGTTAAGATTTCGATCTGTTAGGAGTATTGTAATTCCAGCAGCAAGAACAGGGAGAGACAATAAAAGAAGGACTGCAGTAATTATAACAGATCAGACAAAAAGGGGGGTTTGATACTGAGAAAGTGATGGTGGTTTTATATTTAAAATGGTAGTAATAAAATTAATAGCCCCTAAAATTGAGGATACACCTGCTAAATGGAGAGAGAAGATAGTTAAGTCTACAGAAGCGCCTGCATGTGCAAGATTACTTGCTAGTGGAGGATAGACAGTTCATCCTGTCCCTGCTCCGGCTTCAACGGCAGAAGATGCTAAAAGAAGTAAAAAGGAAGGGGGTAGAAGTCAAAAGCTTATATTATTTATTCGTGGGAAAGCTATGTCAGGAGCCCCAATTATTAAAGGGATAAGTCAGTTTCCAAAACCTCCAATTATAATTGGTATTACTATAAAAAAAATTATTACAAAAGCGTGGGCGGTCACGATTACGTTGTAGATCTGGTCGTCACCTAAAAGGGAGCCTGGTTGGCTTAATTCTGCTCGAATTAGTAAACTCAGGGCGGTTCCGACTATTCCGGCTCAGGCACCAAATACTAAATATAGGGTGCCAATGTCTTTGTGATTGGTTGAGAAAAATCAGCGTGTAATGGCCACAGGTAAGATGGCTGAAATAAGTGGTGGATTGTAGCTCCATATATAAAGGTTTAAATCCTTTTCTTACTATAGTCTCGAAGTATAATACGTTAGATTGCAAATCTAGAAAAGCAGGTTAATTGCCGGCCGGGGCTTTCTCCCGCCTATTTTGTCCTGACTAGGCGGGAGAAAGTTAGACAGATGCTTGTTGGTTTGAGCATTTAACTGTTAATTAAAAGTTTGTAGGATCGAAGCCTTCCTGTCTAGTGAGGCTTTAGCTTAATTAAAGCGTCTGTTTTGCATACAGAAGATGTGGGTTAGATCCCTGTAAGTCTTACAGGGATTGAAAGATTTTAACTTTCGCTTAGGGCTTTGAAGGCTCTTGGTCTATTATGTTAACCTAAATCTCTAATGAGAAAAAAGTGCGAGGGCGGTAGGCGATAGCGGTAGGAGAAATACTGAAAGTGTTGTGGCGATTGCTAAGGGTGTTGTGGGTTGTAAAAAGTAGATTCGTCATGGTAATGTTGCGGGTAAATTATTGGGAGCTGTGGTAAGGGTTATCGCGTAGGAGAGTCGTAAGTAAAAATATAGGCTTAAAAGGGCGGATAGAGCTGCTATTGTGGCAGTTAATATGAGTTCTTGTTTTGTTAATTCTGAGAGGATTATTCATTTTGGAAGGAAGCCGGTGAGGGGAGGGAGACCCCCCAGTGATAAAAGTATTAGAGGGGTGATGGCTGAAAGGATAGGAGCTTTAGTTCATGAAGTTGATAAAGCATTAATAGTGGTAGATTTATTATATCAAAATGTGAGGAATATTGAAAATGTTAAGATGATATAAGTTGTAAAGGCTAAAAAGGTTAGTGAGGGCATATATTGTAGAATTAAAATTATTCATCCTAGGTGGGCAACAGAGGAGTAACCTAGAATTTTGCGAAGTTGTGTTTGATTTAGACCTCCTCAGCCTCCTATTAGAATTGAGGAGAGTCCGAGGATAGTGAGAAGTGTGGTGTTGTTGGTTGGGAGTTGAAGTATAAGGGAAAGAGGGGCGAGTTTTTGTCAGGTGGAAAGAATAAGGCCTGTTGTTAAGTTTGAGCCTTGGAGAACTTCTGGAAATCAGGCGTGCATTGGTGCTAAACCTAATTTTAGGGCGAGGGCAATAGAAATTATTGTGAGGGGAATGGGATGAGTTATTTGTTGGATATCTCATTGTCCTATAAGTCAAGCATTTGAAATGCTGGCAAATAAAAGTATAGTGGCGGCAGTTGTTTGTATAATAAAATATTTAATAGTAGCTTCTATAGCTCGTGGGTTATATTTTTGGGTTATAAAGGGAATAATTGCGAATGTATTGATTTCTAAGCCTATTCATGCAAGGAGTCAGTGAGAGCTTGTGATGGTAATTAAAGTGCCTATACTTAGTGAAAAGACTATAATAATTAAAATGTGGGGGCTCATTAGTAAAGGAAGGATTTTAACCAACATTTTAGGGGTATGGGCCCAGAAGCTTATTTAGCTGACTTTACTAGAAAGTGGTGTAGTGGATGCACGAAGAGTTTTGATTTCTTTGGGTTGGGTTCAAATCCCTTCTTTCTAAGGAGTTGAAGGGGCTTTAACCCTTATATTTACTCTATCAAAGTAATCCTTTTTCAGGCACAAATCCTTTTATGTTTGGGGGGGAAGTCCTGAAAAGGCGGTAGGAATAGCGAGGTGTCATAGTACAAATGCTAGTGTGAGGGGAAGAAAACTTTTTCAGATTAAATGTATGAGTTGATCATAGCGGAATCGGGGGTAAGAGGCTCGTACTCATAAGAATAAAATGGATAAAAGTGTAGTTTTGGTTATAAGAATAATAGAAGAGCTTTCGGGGAGGGAAGTAAAAGTTGTGGTACCAAAAAATAAAATTGCAGAAAGGGTATTTATTAGTAGAATATTGGCGTATTCTGCTAGAAAAAAAAGGGCGAAGTGGCCTGCTGCGTATTCGATGTTGAAGCCTGACACTAGTTCAGATTCTCCTTCTGTGAGGTCGAAGGGTGATCGATTTGTTTCGGCTAGGGTAGAAATGTATCATATGAAAGCTAGGGGTCAGGCGGGTAAAATTAGTCAAATGTTTTCTTGGGCCGTATTAAATGTTTGAATTGTGAATGCGCCAGAGAAAATAATTGTGCTTAGAAGAATTAACCCTAGGCTTACTTCATATGAGATGGTTTGGGCAACTGCTCGTATAGCGCCGATTAAAGGGTATATTGAGTTTGAGGCTCATCCTGCTCCTAAAATAGAATAGACTGCTAAGCTGGAGAGAGCTAGTAGAAATAAAAGGCCAAGGTTTAGGTCTGCTAATGGAAAGGGCATTGGTAGGGGAATTCATAGTATTAGAGCTAATGTAAAAGCTAGGAATGGTATAAAAATAAATAAGAGGGGAGAGGTTGTTAGAGGGCGGACTGGTTCCTTGATGAAGAGTTTTAGGCCGTCAGCGAAAGGTTGAAATAATCCATAGGAGTGGGCGATATTAGGGCCTTTACGTAGTTGCATACTACCAATTACTTTTCGTTCAACAAGAGTTAAGAAAGCTAAGGCTAATGTAACCGATAACACAAGGATAATAGGACTAAGAACTAACTTTGAAAAGTTGGAAAGCATTGTTTGTTAAGGAAAGTAGTAAAACTTTAGTTTAGTATAAATTATATAGTTATAACGGTAGCTTAACATGAATTTTAATTCAATTTCTTCCTAGAATTCTTGTTTATGAATTTTGAGATTTAAATTTTAATTAGCTTTTTATATATTGCATTTTTGTTTAGTATAAGTAATTTTAAAAAAATTATAAGTTCTTACAGGTTTACTTATTTAAATTTATGAAGTTTTTCATACTTTTTTAATTAAAGACCCTGAGATGACTATTAAATATACTAACGTTCTTTTTAAAAATTTTAGTTTATGTCCTTGTGGATTTTACAAACTAAACAGAAATAACTTATAGATTTCCCTCGCTTAAGGGGGGTAAGGGGGGTCTACCGAGAGGAAAGGGGGCAAAATATAGAGAGGTCAGGGGGAAAACAAATATATGTATGCTCATGATATCATTTATGCTATGCTTCAAGATATGTCATTAAATAATAGACTATTAATTATACAAGCAAGGAATATGTGCAACCTTCAGGGGCAAGTTTGTATGCACTGTGAAATGCCAAGTGAAAGGAAATAGAAAAAAAGAACCAAATGCCCCTTAGAAAGAATGCCAGGCATGTTGGGTAAAGGGCTAAATGTATTCCACCATTAACTTATGCGCAAAAGAGCAAGTAGTAGGGAATAACATCAATGGATGGCCCTGAAAAAGGAGCCAAATGCCAGGAATAGTTCACTAATAGCGACCCCCACAAGGATGGTCCCTGACCATCAAGCAGAAATAACCTTAAGGGATCAACTGATGGTGGTACTCTCTAGTATTGAACGTATGAACTAAAGCTATTAGGATGGCCCGGCATAGATTGATTGAATACATTCATGAATGGCGAAAGTCAATGAGTGGTAGTAAAGCATGGAGTGTCGATGTTATACATGGATCTATAGATATACTACATATAATGAGGGTAAAACATATACAATATAT
>JARVGW010217508.1:0-13896 GCA_031762495.1 Anablepsoides rubrolineatus | reverse complement strand
ATAACATGTTCTGAAGATGAAAATAAGAGATTGTTTCTTCAAAGAATGCATTGTTCAAATTGTTTTCATTTTGATGTCAATCAATCAGTAGCCTCATGTATCCTGAAATACAGCCTAAAAAAAGATTTAAAAATAAATAAATATATATATATATATATGTGTGTTTGTGTGTGTGTGTGTGTGTGTGTGTGTGTGTGTGTGTGTGAAAGAAACTTGGTCTATATAAAAATAGAATAGACTTACACTGTATACAATAACTAGTATTATAAACATAAACATACAGTATTACAAAGTTAAATGTGCAGATATGCATTTATGTTGTAATTTATTTGTGCATCAAGAGCTGATAGTGTGGTGGGATGGACAGAACACTGTTCTACTGACTGTTCAACATGCTAATCGCCTGAGGAAAGAATGAGTCACTGAACCGGCTGGTTCTGGACCTTATGTAACTGAGTGTACTCTCTTCTGCTTTCTAAAATCCACCTTGGTCTTGCTGACGTTTAGAGAAAGGTTGTTCTCCAGACACCAATTAGTCAGGATGTTAACTTCCTCTCTATAGGCCGGTTCATTATTTTTAGAGATCAAGCCCACGATCGTAGTGTCCTCAGCAAACTTAATGATCATGTTGGAGCTGTGTCTGGCTGTGCAGTTGTGAGTGTACAGAGAATACAAAAGCGGGCTGAGCACACAGCCCTGAGGAGCTCCGGTATTGAGGGTCAGTGTGGAGGACGTGTTGGTGCCCATCCCTACCACTTGCTGTCGACCTGTCTATATATACAGTATATATATGTGTGTGTGTGTGTGTGTGTGTGTGTGTGTGTGTGTTGCATTTGTGCCACACAGGAAAAAATACTAAGTCATAACATGATATACCATCTCAAAATTATCACTCATAAAAATAAAATGCTGTCTTGTTTTGAGATAGTATTTCATAGTTCATAGGTAGCTAATAATTTTAAGAAAGTCATAACTATGAGACATTTTCCATCATTATGACTAAGAACATTGAATTTTTGGGTCACAACCCACTTTTGGGTTGTGGTTTTGTTTTCTTTACAAAAGAACGTCAACATTTTGTCATGTCAGCCTTATGGTCATTGGTGGAATAAATGACTAAATAGTTTTACTAAGACGTTGTTTTATTTTCATTAGGTGGGTTCTCAGCTGAAGCTGAGCAGTTTCTGAGTAGCTGGACATTTTTATGTTTCTTTTTTAACATTGTACCAGAAATAGGCCTCTATACTCATTCATTTCCCAAACTTAGTTAATAGATAATGAAATTAGAAAAGGTTATTTGGCATTTTTGAGTAATATGTTTTCAGTTTGAACATTGGTTAAAGGCAACAAAACACAGAAAGGATCCCATTGAATTAATGCAATCAGTTCTCATGAAGGCCTAATTTGTGAGGAATAGCTATTGTTTTTTTGTTGGAATAATCTAACTTTTACAGCTGCAAATGTTGAAAATTAATGCATTTTATCTACTTTTAAACCTTTTTTAGGGGAAACATGAATAAAAAAAAGACAAACTATGGCTTATATTTTTATCTTAAGATGTAATTTTGGTACTTGTTTATTTTAAAGTGACCCAAAGGTATCCTGTAACTTTTTTTTTATCCGAGATTAAATCCTTTATTTTAAAATGCATGCTGTAAAGTATTGCACTGCATAACGTGTTCTGAAAATGAAAATAAAAGAAATTGTTTCTTCAAAGAATGCATTGTTCAAATTGTTTTCATTTTGATGTCAATCAATCAGTAGCCTCATGTGTCCTGAAATACAGCCTAAAAATAGTTAAAATAACCTCACTAAAATCTGGATTTGTTCAAGCAATGCTACCTTTGCTACAAAACTAACGAAGAGCCACAGAATATTATTTACTTCTCAGCTTGTTTGATTTCATTTCTTACACTTTCTTGTTTTTACCCTTTTTTATGCATTTGTCCTTCCTAAATAAACATCTTTAGCTTTCAGTCACTACTTCTGCATCAGTGTGCCTAACAATCATAAACAAAATGCATGTAAAACAAATCCTCATGCTGAAATTCTTAGAAAAAATATTTATTAGCTTTAGGTTAATACATTTAAATAAACAATTGAGATATTTACATTTTTGATGTAAAAAAAAATACAAATAAAATAATAAAAATACAAAGTTCCACTTTAAAATGTTAAATTATTATCCATCCATCATCTATACCCGCTTCTTCCTTTCAGAGTCACTGGTTCCCATATCCAGCAGTCGAGGGACGGGGTACACCCTGGACAGGTTGCATGTCCATCACAGGGACACTTAGACAAACATTCACTCTCTCACCTATAGGGACATTTTAGTTACCAATTAACCTAACAGTCATGTTTTTGTCCTGTGGGAGGAGTACCCGGAGAAAACCCACACATGCACAGAGAGAACGTGCAAACTCTTCCCAGAAAGGTCCCCGGCTGGGATTTGATCCTGCGACCTTTATGCTGAGAAGCAACAGTTCTACCAACTGAGCCGCCTTTAAATCATTATGTTACATATTAGTGGCTTGCAGTTGATCTGTTTAGTTGCTCTTTCTTGATGCTTTATGATGTTTTCTGCTGGAAGACAAAAGATAAAATCAAAGTTACGTGTTTAATCTTGCATGGGTGTCGGTGTTATTCAGGCAGTTGCAAAGATAATATCTTACTTGTCTACTAACGCCATACTCCGTATGACCCACCACTTTGCTGGATTCCCACAGAACGTTTTGCCGTTCACCATTTTGAAGCTGTTTTCAAAAACCAAAAATATATATATATTTAATTTAACAATGCAACAATTATAGCATTTTAAAATACTTTATAAAGCACGTGTTGAGTTTCTTTTCCTTGTTTTTCTTACATTATTGCCCTCAAGTTGCAGCGGTTTGTGTCTTCTTGCACTTTGTAGCTTTTCAGAAATTTATGCGGGATTCGATGTCCCTGATATGTTACGCAGCAAGGACCCTTAAAACCTTGACAAAATAAAAATCACAAACATATTAGAGCAAATAGAAACCTGCAAACACGTTTAATGGCTCAGAGCATCAAATTAAAAAATATACTTAAAAAACATAATTGTAACAAAGTTTCAAATGTAAAAGCCACACTTACTGGATTCAGCGAAGGCGATCAGCAGCAGCAGAACACAAACACACAAAACCAGCTTCTTCATCTTCCTTATGAATCAATGAGAGCTCTGTGCTGGAAAAATAAACCGTCTGTGGCTTTAATATACAATCCTTTGAAGAAGGAGGTGTCCAACACAAAGTTGGAAAGAACGATAATTTGATTTGCTATTCGGGTCAGGCGGGAAGTTTTGTCAGTGTACTTTTTTACCCTCATTGTGGTTTTATCTTCCCGCCCTCTTCACCTCTGGAATGAAGTTTAACATGATCCTGCTAATGAGTTAATACCTGCACGGTGCAGTATGTTAAGGTTTAAAAAGAACATCACAACATTTTGTTTGTGATCTAGACAAAAGACTACATTTCATTTCAAGCTATTTTTAGCGTGGAGCATTTCGTAATCATGAAATGTGCTGAATGTGAAAAATATAATACATAGTTATGATTATTGTTTTCAAA
The DNA here is from genome assembly GCA_031762495.1 of Anablepsoides rubrolineatus. Lineage (NCBI taxonomy): Eukaryota > Metazoa > Chordata > Actinopteri > Cyprinodontiformes > Rivulidae > Anablepsoides > Anablepsoides rubrolineatus. The sequence continues at coordinate 10,303 of JARVGW010217508.1, read as the reverse complement.
CTCTAAGATATCAACTTCACTTCAAGTGAACAATGAAACTTGAGTTGTGCATCTTACCATATAAAAAATACTGTAACAAAATGAGTATTTTGCAGCAATTTGTTAAAACCAGCTGAAAACTAAGTGAACTGTGTTGCCACTGTTGCATCAAAGGCCCAGCTTGTTTGCCAGCTCACATTGCAAAATTTGTCTTGGCCACAGATTCCACAAAGAATGATGACCCCTTTGGTGGCCCAGATATGGTTTGGAGGTGGTTCATACTTGTGCCAACATTGCATAAACCAAAGAGTTGAGCCACTTGTGGCATTCCATCATATAGTCTAAACAGTGTAAGTAGTAAGTAAACTTTATTTCTATAGCATCTTTCACAGACACAAACATCACAAAGTGCTTAACAGAGAGCAAAATAACTTTAAAAAAACAATAAAACAGATCACAAATATAAAAAACAACGATTAAAACACAATAAAAAGCACTTAACTAAAAGTCTGTCTGAATAAAAATGTCTTTAGATGTTTTATAAAAGAGTCAGTGAAATCTGAACAGTGAAGTGACAGAGGGAGAGCGTTCCAGAGCTTCGGGGCCACAACCTGAAAAGCTTTATCTCCACGAGTTTTATAATGGGTTCGAGGGACCACCAGCAGAATTTGATTTGAAGACCTCAAAGTCCTGGATGGACAGAGAGGCTTCAGAAGGTCCAGTATGTAATGGGGGGCCTGACCATGAAGTGCTCTGAAAGTTAAAGTCAAGATTTTAAAATGACTCCTCAAAGTCACAGTTAACCAGTGCAAAGAGGCTAAAACAGGTGTAATGTGAGCTCTCCTGTAGGTATTTGTTAATAATCTCGCTGCAGCGTTCTGCACAGACTGAAGCCGAGCCAAGGAGGATTTGTTTAGACATGTAAAGAGAACAGTAATCTAAACGAGAAGAAATAAAAGTGTGATTAGTCATCTCTAGTTCCTTCTGTGACACAAAAGATCTCAGCTTTGAAATGTTTCTTAAATGATTAAAACAGTTATGAACTAAGATTTAATATAATACAATAAGTGTCAGCATATCCAGACCTGGGGTCTGCTGCACAAAATGTTGGATAAAGTAATAAACCAGGATTTATATGTATTCCTGGATTAATTAATCCTTAGTTTGGTTATACAAAAGAAGAGGCACATTTGTTTCTATTGTGAAAGGCCCTCTGAAACTACTCTGGTAACAACAAGGTTAGTTTCTCTCCACTGGAGAGAAATGGGAAGCATGTTTGTTGCTGTGCATGTGTGATCAGGAAAACTGTGATCTGTAAAATGTGTCTAACAGACAAACTGTGAACCTGCATTCACCCAAGCTGGTATGATTGAGCCGCTCTGTTTAAATGTGGCTTGGCGATTACAGCTATTTCCAAGTTAAGGGCTTGTTCAAGCATGACTTTCAGCCGATATCCTGGATGTATAAATCTAACTTTTGTGCAAGGGACCCCTGGCCCACATCCAGTTGACAATAATCAATTTTCCATTCCAGCAGTCAGCCAGCAGTGCCAGCTTGACACCAGATCTGGCCCACTGAGTGGGAAAGTTTTAAATCAAGATCATCTTTCAGTGAGAAAGGACTGGGCAAATGTAAGTTTCATTAAGGCATATTGCATAATCTGATAAGATTATTAAGCTTGAATTATAGATTGGGTGAGACTCTCAATTATTACCACACCAAGCTAGCTCAATATCTGTAAACCTGGTTGAATTTTAGCCATTTTTGTGTGTTGGCTGATGATGATTAACTGGAGGTGCTGTCTTGAATTAGGGTGAGTCCAAAAGATAATCTATTGTAGATCCAATCAATAAAATCTGCAAATTTCACTCAAATGTGTCCAGTAGCTAATGCTCTCCCTGTTCTCTCCTATGGTCCCCTTTGGGGGTTGGGTGGGTGGCCCTCCCAGCACGGGTGCTTCTGGGAGCTCTGCGCTTGGGGTCCCTCTCGAGGTCTTTGGCGCTGGTCTCCCTTATGCCGGCTTCAGGCTTTATGGGTCGGGTCTGTGGTCCTCCACAGTCACTTTTAAACATTCCATTGATTAGATCTTGTATGTACATGCATGTGCATGCGCATAACTGCACATAAACATGTGTTAAAATCCTGGGTTTTCTGGTTGGTCTGATTGAATGGTATGTACATATGTGTATGTGTGTGCATATGTATATATATATATATATATATATATACATACATACAGATGTGTACATATGTGTAACATATGTGTACACTTTTCAGCAAGGTTATAATCATTATTATATACATATGCATTTTTTTGTTGCTGGGTTTTTGTTATCTCTGTTTCTGTAGGTGTGCAGCCAAGATGCCGGGTGTGTTGTTTTGTGTCTTCTCGATTGATATTTCACATATCTTCTAATCTCTCTTTCACTCTTTCCCAGTACATTTCTTTTTTTCTTCTCTTTCTTCTTTTTTTTAAAAAAGTCACTGATGATAAAGAAACCAAGAAACTAATATTCAGTTCTGCTTTCTACTGAAGTGGCAAAAAAACATAAAGAATGCCAAATTTTTTGACAAAATTACAACACTGTTGCTCTTAGTGTGTTAGAGATGCTGCGCAGCTACTATTGCATTGAGTTTTAGCTTAAAATCTATAAAATTATACCTGTTTTTGTGTTTGAAATAAATCTAGCTCTTAGGACCAGTGTGGTTCTTTTAAAGCCTTTTTAATCATTGGAGTCTTATTAATTTGTGTCAGTAAATTTTTTGAAAGAGCTCTGACAGCAGTACACAAATATGTAACAAGTCTAAACCTCACGACACATCCTGCTGACCTTATTGTACCGTCAACTATGCCGTGTCATTTAGAACAACATTTTATTGTCTATAAAGGACACTTCCCTATTCATTGTTCTTACTCACACTTGGAGTTATTTTATACATCAGTTTTATAATCCTGAAGTGAACCACAGACAATGTGATCCAAATGAATTGAAATGACTCGTGTCAAGAGGGCCCATGACTGTATCACAGTGATTACAATATCAGATCAAATAGATAACAGAATAGGAAGTATGGGCGCCCTGCTGGTCCCATGCTGGTTGTGTCATAGAGTGTGACATCTGACCTTATCTATTCATACCTGGGTTCAGGTAGTAATTCAGTGTGAAACAGAGTCATACAGCTGCTGTTTCCTCTCCTGCCCACAGACACATGTGATGTGTGAACAAGTGTGGTCCAGTTACGTTCCCTGCAAACTGCCGAAATCGTCTCTTATTGTTGCGTGATGAAAATCCCATCCTGTTGTTCACAGCTTCGCGTCCTCCACCCCTTTTTTGTCACAACTCACAGAGAGAACCTTAAAGCCCTCTCTTCCTTAGACCTTATTGTGTGATTGGTCAATAGTTCGTGGGCATGTTTAGTTATGCTGAAAGCACTCAGATGCTGCATTTTGCTTCAACTACTTGCATCTAGAAGCCGACACATAACGTCACCTAGCAATTATAATTTAGTTTGTTCCTCTGGAATGTAGACTCCAGCAGGAAGAAACTCTGTGCAGTGACGTGTACTGCAGCACGAGTGGTGCGTGCAAAAATGAACACCAAACAATCATGTGACCATGCATCGTCTGTCAGGAGGGGTAAATCTGTAGCTGTGCCATCAGGCTCAACAACCAGAGGTAACCTGGAGTTGTTACACAAGGCCAGGAATGACACCAACACATCTCTTCACATCGGCAGGACTAGTCCTCTCACCTCTGTACAATCTTATGAGCAGACAGCAGCCATTCATACACAGATCTGAGATTCATCACTGAACTTAATACCACACTAATCATCAGTCCATGCCTCCTGATCAGGGCAGCAGCCTCTGCTCTGCTAACAACAAATTGATGTCAGACAGTCATCTGAGCAGGGGGACATGGGGTGTTGTAAAGACTGCAATACGTGTGCTCAAATTTATTTATTTACCGTTATTTAACCAGGCAGGTCCCGTTGAGATCTCAGATCTCTTTTTCAAGGGCGGCCTGGAGGCAACCTATTGTACATGTTTTTAGGCATTCAAATGGCATTCAGAGATTTCACATGGTTCTGTAATGCTTGGCATGCAATATAATCATCCTTCCTTAGTGTGGTCTGTCTTGGGCAGCCAGAACTTTCAGAGTGTGTGGGAGGTCTCATGCACTCACTGTGACCCAACCCATCTACAAAAGTACACCACAATGTGACCTCTTATCGAAATTCATCATGTTCTGGTAATGTTGTCATGAGGCATCGGCTTTGCTCTGCAACCTTCTCTCACTGATGTTCCAGCTGACAACACTATCTCTCTGCTCATATATATACTGTATATTTATGTATACGTAACCTAAAAAGTAAGAAAATTAGTGTTTGGTAGTTTTAAGATGCTTCTTGGTAATACATCTTACACCAGGTGCCAAATTGCCAGAACCTGGTGGGATCAGAAGCTTAAAACAAGAGTCAACAGCAAAATAAGCTGTTTGGCAGAGAAGATTAGGCAAATCTTTCATGTGTGCAACCCACATACTGCTCTCTATGCTCATTCTACAAATGTATGTTTCTTACAAATGTGGCACCATTAAAAATGCAAACTAACCTCTTTAGCCCCAAGAGGTTTTTTAAAAAGTTTTTGCTCAAAATACCATGCCGAAATGTAATTGAGTGTAGCTCAGCATTTACAAACAAATAAATGGTATGAAAATAAAGCTAACACTTGGGAGATTTCATCAGAAGTGTAAGTATTAAAACAGCTGCTGTGGTTTTAGAGATATTGGGGATGGAACATAAATGTTTTTTTTTACTTTCACCTGAAGAAAGCTTTCATTAGACAGCATATAACCTATTTAAAACCATAGGCTAAAAACTCTTGGAAACCATAAATCCACTTGTGGACATTACCTGTGCAAAGATTCATGCTGCTAAAATGAACTGGAGCAAAGTTACAGAGGTTTTAGTGAAGAAATAATTTTGTGATTTTTTTATTCTGCACAGCACATACCATGATGGTACCATTAATAAATGTTAAGAAATCTTAGGTTTTACATTCAAAAGTTATTTATTTTTTCTTACCTGCCCTAAAGACTTGTTATTGAATGTTTGTTCTTTTGAAAAATTATCCAAACTTTTATTTTTCACCATATATATAAAATAATGAGAAATTATATTTGAATTCAGTTGGACCATATTCACTCAAAATCAAGTGAAAAAAAAACTTTCAACACACTTTACAACATATTTAGGTATCTACTTTGACTTGCTTTAAAACACTAATGTCAAAATGTTTTCCTTTGCAGATTTGCTTGAATGTATTTACAGATTTGCAATGATGCCATTTTGTACAGATTGTTTACTTTCTGATTCAACGGCTTGAAATTTAAACTGTGTTTAGTGAAAGTAAAAAACGTTTCCATGAGCTTTAAGCCAAGATTCTTAGCTTTCTATTGATGTCAAACATGTCCAGGTTCAACTGACAAACCTTAAGTTAAAAGAAGTTAAAAGAAATAGAAAACAGAAAAAAAATGGTTTTGGTACCAGGGGGTTAACAGACTTTCCAACAGTATAAGATTTATTGCCAAGAAGCATTGTTACAACAAAGAAATGAAGACATTTACCAAACACAAATTGCCCTTATTTTGTGCTAAGTTTAAATTTATACCAGTGGAAATTCTAAAATCCTCCAGTCAGGTGTGACATCATGATGTGCAAAGAGCTCAGCTGAAATGATCCAGTCAGGTGTGACATCATGCAAAGAGCTCAGTCATGGTTGGGCTACATTTAACAGCTTGTCTTTAAGTGAGCTGCTTTTTCTTTTTGCACGCACTCGTTTCAGACAGGTATTACACCAGAAAGAAAACACAGGACTGATTTACTTTGCTAATGTTCCATTTGCCAGCATGACACATCAGATTGACAGCTGTTTAAAAACACACGACTGTACCAAGTGGTAGATCTGTATCTGTAAGAGGAAGAAAGGAAGTCAAACACAGATATTGATCTCAGCAAGACCATCGAAAGTTTGAGCCACTTTTTCAGCCAAAGACAAATATTCTTTTAGCGACGCAGAAGCATCAAGACCTGTGTATTTTTATTTGTTTTTACTTGCATATTTCATCCTGGATAGAAGTTTTAGCAGTCACTTAATTTAAGTTGCATGCACAGTCAAACCCAGATGATGAAACGACACAAGCATTTTTCTGACAGTCAGTTGGGATGCCTGAATAATGAGAGGAATAATTAAATTAGTTTGATTTATTTTAAGCCACAAGTCTAAAAATAACCAGATTGCAACACCATTAAGCAACTTGGAACAGTCCCGATAATAAGGTCACAGTTCTGGAATATTTTAGGTGAAAACATTTAAGTTAAGTGGCGACACACCTGTGTTTAAAGCTCACCTCAGTTACACTGCTTCTTTGTGTGACTTCATGGGAGAATAATAAAAAAAGAAGAAAAAAAAGATACAAAGGAGAGATGTCTCTCTCTGCAACTCTGGTTTTTCCTTGGGTATAATTTGATGCCTGAAGATATCACGTTCAACCTATTGTACACGTAAATTTGTAAAAAGTAATTTAAAAATGATTTATTTAACAAACCCAAAATAGGGAAAAAATCCTTTGATTTAATGTCAGACAGTAAAAAAATAGAGTAATTGTGTCTTTTTATAGAGTATGCAAACATCAGGTTGCAGCTGCAACTGTGTGGAAACATTTGGTTTCATTTTCCACAATTGCTAATTAAAACAGTTTTTAATCCTACAAAGACTCCAGAATTTTGGAAAAACCTGTACTGGTCTATTTGAGCCTCTTTGCTTCTGAACTCTCAGAGGTCGTTGAGAACCTGAGCCACTCTGAGAAGACACGCAGCAGGATGCAACTTGTGTGTTCTGTGGGTTTGGTGGAAATTTGATGATAAAGGTTCAGTCGGTATTGTGACCTATTTCTGTGCTCTAAATGTACTTTTCTCTCAGTGCATGGGTCTTGGGTACAAGTTGAAGTGTTCCTCTGACCTAGAAAGCAACGTCTGTGGAATCGCAGACCAGCCCACTGAGCGACCCACATCAAGTCGAAGCACGGAGGTCGTTTGAATATTGTTTTCATTCTTATTAAACTTGTTTCCATTCAGCTTAGAGGCTCTTTGTGGTCTTTTTGTTGAAGCTGTGTTCACCTCAGAACCTTCGTTTAAGTTAAAAACCTGCTTGGAATCATTGGTCTGGTTTTTTTTAGTATTTAGAATAATGTTTAATGTTATAATCTAATCATTTTGACAACCTAAATTCAGATTTAGGGGCTCCTGTATGAGTTTCACATCTCTTTCATGTTCCATTGCATTTTAGTCTAGTTCTGCGTCTTTACAGTTATCTTTGTTGGTTATTGTTGAGTTTTGCTTCTTTATTGTTGTCCTTTGTCATTGTGTTCAGTTCTTGTGTTTAAATGAGATCTTTCTTTATGCCTCTCTGGGTTTTCCCTGTGCCATCAGTCCATTTCCTCAGCACTTTTCCACAGTCGTCTTATATGTGTTCCCTGTTGTCACAGCTGCAGCCTCTTCTCTCATCAGCCCAGGTCTCATTAGTCGAGCATTGTTGTGTTTTGCACCTCGTCTGCCTGTTTCTTTTCTTTAATGTTTAAATAAACTTTTTTGTTTAGTTCCAGCTCCTCATCTTGTTCTGCATTCTTGGCACCAGCTTCAACAACCTTGACTATTTCGGTAAAAAGAAAATACAGACGGTGTATTTATTTATTTATTATGCCTTTGTCTTTTTGATTCATCAGTTATGTTCACAAGTTACAAGAACTTGTAAAATATGACCAATTTCTAATTAACTAGAAATATAAGCAGCAGAGCAAGGACAGAATTCAGGTCACTATGAAAAAGATAGCAAGTACTTTTTTCTTTTTCCTATATGTGAGGGTTTTTCTTCAAATTTTTATTTTTGATGATTTTACTTTTAATGAAATTGAGGTTGGATGATTTTCTTTGGACAAAATTGACAATTATAACAAAAAATATATATTTTAATGAAAAAAAAACATTGTAATATTTTTCTTGTTTTGTTGAAGGACAACATTCAGTTGAAACACTTTGCATTTTTTAACCAGAAACCTCCAGGTTTTCCAAACGAAGGCTCCTATAATCATTAATAGAATATGTTTACATATGATTGTGCAGATATGCACATTTCTGGTGCTATTTATAGACAAATCTATCAACATGAACTTTTTCATTGAAAAAAACTGTTAAAACCTGTTCATATCTGGGTTTTTTATCCTGATTAAATCAGTAAACAAACGTAATAAGCACATACTGTTCACAGATATTTAAACAGCAGTTAGATTTTTGTAGGTGTGGGTAATTTCTGACTTCGCCTTCCTCATTTTTCTTTGTTTGAGGAAAAAGCTGGGGCTTTTCTGCTGATCTGCATTTAATCTGTGGGCAGAGCTCAGGTATATAAAGTTTCAGAGCTGAGCAGCTTGAAAGCTCCTCTGACTCCACCTCAGATCAGATCAGAAGCAGCAGCTCAGAAGCAGACATGGTGTCGACTAAAGTCACAGTAACAGTGATAACACTGGTTACTCTCTGTGTGCTCAACATCCAAACATCTGCAGGTATGTGTTTTTTTATTTTTCACATTTATTTCAGAGATAAGCATCTCCCTCTTTTTTTAATTAATTAAATAATCATTGGTCTTTTTCCTTCACAGCTCATCCCGGGTGCTGTCGCAGACACATGAAAGGCAAATTAAGGTTTGAGAGCATCAAAGGCTACTCTGTGCAGACTTTTACAGAGATGTGTCCAATCAGTGCCATCATGTAAGCATCACTGACCCATTTCACTTCAAAATATATATTTTTTTAGAATTTATCATCAATAAGTTAATTCAATTTTGTTTTTTTAAAGTTTCCACCTAAAGAGCGGCCATAAAGCCTGCACTGATCCTGCTCTGGACTGGGTGATGGACTATGTCAACCGTATCAGGTGAGGTTCTTCAGGAGTAAAAAAAAAATAAAATAAAACTGTGTTATTGCAAACATAAAAAAATAAAAAAAATTCTTGATCTTCTCTTGTTACAGATACAAAGCCCAGAAAGTTCATCAGAACGCCCAGTCTCCCGTCAAGAAACACTGATGTGGTTTTTCTCAGGTTTATCGTGTTACACAGGAGCTTCTTCCTGTTATGTAATTTAATGAAGATGAGCTTGAAGAGCTCTCTGATATATTAATTTAAAACTTATTAAATAATGATGTTACTGGCTCAGTTGTAAGAGCACTGTAAATAGTCTTTTTTTATGAAATACTTTGTTGATAAATTTAAATCTATTAAAGCTTTTTAAAAAACTAATCTGTTTTGTGAATTTGTTTTAAGTGTAATATGATGTGAACTTTTTAGTTTCATACTCTTTTTATGGAGCCAGATATTCTGATCATTTTTTTTGCGGTGGGTCCACATCCTCCAGACCTTTGGAAGAGCTTTCCGAGTTTTTCTTTGGACTTCTGTTTTAAGCAATCTTTTAAAAATACATAATTTCTTCTTGTTTTTTAATCTGCATCTAAAGGAGCAAAAGTAGCTTAGCTTAACTAAAACTAGCTTTTGAGCACCAATAAGATGGTTCTAAGCTTGAAACACACAAGATGTTTAATTTTACATCTCATCTCCAAATTTAATTCTAGTAAACCGGCAAGTTGCTGGCTGAAGTTTTTATTGTGCAAAACGTTTAGTTTAACATGAATTGAACTTGAACTTAAAAAAACGTATAAAGTCTTCGTAACATTAGACTGATTGCTATATTTTTTAAAACAAATCAAGAACAGGGGAGTAAAATCACAAGTTTGCACCCAAACTTAAAAAGAAACAAAACAAAACTTGTGCCCTGTCTGTGTTAGGGACAGTATATGTTAAGCTTTATAAAAAGCTTTATGCTGTATCTAAAGCTCCGGGCAGCAGTGACTTGGTAGAGCTGTTGCCTCTTAGCAAAGTTGCAGGTTCAAATAGTCGGCCCGAGACCTTGCTATAGTTTGCATGTTCTCTCCGTGCATGCAATGGTTTTCTCCAAGTACTCCAGTTTCATCCCACAGACCCAAAACATGAATGTTACGCTAATTAGTCATTTAGGTAACACTTCATAATAACTACACCTAATTTAGCCTTAATTAATCAATTAATAAAGGGTTACTTAACCTGAATGAGACAATTACTTTTGCTCTTTGTTACAGAAATATGCAATAATCTTTCTTATAAAAAGCACATAGCAAACTTGTTACGAACACTGAGAATGAAGATTGGGTTTTATTATCGTAATGGATCCTGTTTTT